>VXBA01003013.1:336734-388521 GCA_013399895.1 Serilophus lunatus | reverse complement strand
CCTTGAACAGGCAGGGGTCACCAGTATTGAGGCCATGCTGCTGAGGGTGCAGCTGCGCTGGGCAGGGCACGTCTCCATCCTGGAGGATCACCGCCTCCCTAAGATTGTGCTCTACGGTGAACTCACCACCGGCTGCTGCAACAGAGGACCCCCAAAGAAGAGATACAAGGATTCCTTGAAACAACATCTCAATGTTGGTCATATTGACTGCCATCAGTGGTCCACTCTGGCCTCCAATCGAGAGACATGGAGACGCACCATCCATAATGCTGCTGCCTCCTTTGAGAATGCATGTAGAATCAGTCTTGAAGAGAAAAGACAACACAGAAAGAACCGTGTCTCATCACTACCACCTAAGGAGACTTT
Organism: Serilophus lunatus; assembly: GCA_013399895.1. Lineage (NCBI taxonomy): Eukaryota > Metazoa > Chordata > Aves > Passeriformes > Eurylaimidae > Serilophus > Serilophus lunatus. The sequence continues at coordinate 388,155 of VXBA01003013.1, read as the reverse complement.
CCACTGTGCCTTTTGTAACCGGACTTGCCTGTCCCGCATCGGCCTTTTTAGCCACCAGCAAGCTTGCAGCAAGCATGGGTAGAGCCCTTCCCATATCTTCGTTCGCGAAGCCTAGCCATGATGATGATAAAAAAATTTATATATAGTTATATAAGGTCTGCCATGCATATTTTTTGAAGAACACAAATAATACTTTCCATATGCAACTTGAATGCTAAATCATTCTATCAGATACAAGTCCAGAACATTTCCACTGCAAAATTCTGTCCCTACTCTAATGTGAAAGATATAGACACATTTTCAAAAGGTATTACAAGATATGAAACTAGATACTTTGACTGTTGACTTCTATATGTGTATTCAAAATTTGACAAGAATATGTGATTGATTTCTCTATTGTTTCTATTTCTCTTCTTCAGAATTCACATTAGAAATTTATCTGAAACTGATTTTAAACAATATTGCTGGAACTGATATTTTAGTACTGCAAGGTATTCATTAGTTAGGTAAAACTTCCTTTGAAATGTTTTTGTAATCTGGATTCATAAAAGCTGATGTTTGTTAGTAAAGGTAAATTATTATGTAATTGTGAAAAGAGAACACTAATATTTTTGTTGGTGTAGTGAAAAACAGGAATTCACTTCTGCAGCTTTCCCAGTTTCATTTCAGTTTAAACATGACCTCCTTAAATACAGGCAACTTAAAATTTAAGAGCATTAAGAAGTTTCAGAACATTCAAAAGTTACATTAGGCATAACTTATTACTGTTTAGACATCAGTGGAATGCAAATACTTTCCCTCTGCTGCTAAAGTTTACTTAGCAAAACATTGTTGCTAAAACTTTTCCATCACATGCACATGCGTGGATGGAATGGGATTTTACAGTTTTAAGGCAGAAGTTTCAAATCATATCTCATCTTTGGTTTACCCTGTTCTGTGTATTGTAAGTTCTGTGCAGCATTGAGTGGTAATCACTTCCAATTTTACAGAGGAATGTTATCTTTGGATTTTCATTGAGGCATGGATGAGGATTAGCTATTTCTCTTTTGATGTCAAAAGATTGCCAAAACATTATACCAGGGAGGAATAAAAGTCACAGTTTTGGCAGATACTAGACAAACATCCGTAAGCCATAGATAATACTACATTATTGGCATTGTGCATGTTGTACTGCCTACACCTCTCTAATTAGGAAATATAGTCTGATTACTATTCGAGATTACTTGTTGTTATAAAGCTGAAACAGTCTGATTGTGGAGGTACGAAAAAGTCATAAGACTGGAGTAAAAACTTTAGGAAATGGGGCAGTGCAGCAGACTCTGGAGAAGGATACCTGAGGACATCCTGGAGAAAGGATGGAATAGTTATACAGTCACAAGACAGCTGCTGTGAGTGAGAAAGATTGCAGCGATGCTGTGCTGTTTGTGGGGGCATGTGGGTTGATTTGTGCTGTAACTGCGGTTATATTTAACTCCTCATATTCACTCTTCAGAAGAGGACAAATCTATTGTTTTGCGTGATGTTTCAGCTGTGTTTCCCCCTCCCTTCCCATTCTATCCTTCCATTCATGAACAAACACATCACATCTTTAAGAAAAAATTTTAATCTCTATACCTCAGAAAGTTGTAGAAAGCATAAACATTCATCTTAAAAGATAACAAACAAACAATCTGAAAAACAAGAACAAAGGAGATATCTTCTTATCCTTCTGCTTAGGAAGAGAGTTTTGAGTGTGTAAGCCATAGCAAATCAATGTAAGCAGTTGCAGGAATCAAAAGCTCATTGCTCATTGTTTCTCAAGATCAAAGGCTCCTTGTGTCCCCCTCTAAAAGCTGGTTTTGCAGCCTGGTTGAAGCACAAACCAACCAACCAACCAACCACGCATCCTTGATCTTGAGGGAGGGCCCAGATTAAATGAATGGTACAATGGCATCCTATCTGCTCTATGTCATGACAGAAGCTCTTGCTGAGGAGGTTACATGGAATGAAATTGCAAGAAATGATAAAGAGATGAAGGATTAAGTGGTAAACCCAGATTCAAATCTGAGAGCAAGCTGAATTCATCCAAACCCAGCCAAGCTGCAAAAGCACCTGCCGAAGATGGAGTGTTTGACGCGTGGTTTTAATGTAATTAAAATTCTCACCATATTTACTATCCCTCTAAAGTGGATATAAAGGTGATTCCAAACTGATTAACACTCTTCTGGCATAGAGGTAAAATGAATATACAGAATATAGCCCACAAAAGTCCATTAGCTGCTTACACCAGGTACTTCAGCCTCTTTTTGTTTGTAGTTCATGGCACTCAGATCTCAAAGACACTGCTCCTGTGTGTGAGGAAAGGCTGACTTGAATATCCTGTCTCTGGGAAATGTCTGAGGCTGGCAATGGAATGGCTTATCTCACTAACACCAGTCTGCAAGGTGGTGTCCTGGTCACTGCATCACCAACTCAACTAGATCCATTAGGAGCCTGTCTCCAGGCTAGTGTAGCAGAAAAATTAAATCAATGCCTTCTCTACTACTGATGAGCATGAGTCCTGAAGTCGTGGGCAGTATTCATGGCATGTGTCCATTTTGTCTCTCTGCAGAGCATCAGCCTATGGTTAGGCAAAGAGTTTCTGCTGGGCCGGGATCACACTCTATTATGCTGGGAAAATAAGCTGTGGGGGTCAGTCAGAGCTTATTATGGGATAGGTTCATAAATAGCTCAAATGGCAAAAGAGAAGAAGGAGCTTAATGGAAAATTCCAAAGTGGCCATGAAGATTAGTGTAAATCAGTTCTTGCTGCCCTTTCAGAAATGTCCTCCTCCATTTGCTGATTTACTGAACCAGCAGCAAAGTTGTGCATGGACTTCTAATAACAGGTCCTGAAAGGTATCTCCTACAAAACAGGTGTGAAACCCTCAAATGTCCTCACATTTGGACTACATGCGAAAGTCTCTTTGCACAGCAATGTCACTAGTGGGGTTGAGGTACCCTGCTTTGGACAAATTTCGTGCAGACTGCTGTGAGTCAAAGACATTTTGCCACCAGCAGTCTTCCCGGATCAAAAGGGCGTTGGTGGATTTTTTTTCTTCCTCAATGAACTCACTTGTTCCCTTTTTCTGGTGTCCTTGAAAGCCCCTGAAGAGAAGGCAGAATGTACTGGCAATGTGTTTCTCTTTGTCTGTGCTTGCCATGGTTTTTTTGCTTGCTCTATTCATCTCTGCATTTTTTAACACCTCTTTTTTTACCCTTGCTTTTGGAAAGCTATCAGGACTTTCTTGTGTCATCTTAAGTTCTCTTTTTAGCCAGGCAGCATGTGTAGTCTTGACTGTGCTTTCTTGCAAAGATTTTCAGCTTTTTTCCTTCAGGGTTTTCTTTCTCTCTTTTTCTACCTCCCTTGTGGGTTTTTGGGGGGATTTTGAAAGTGGGAGTTGGAGTTTTTTTTGGGGGGGGGATGTTGAAAGCAGGAGTTGGGAATTTTTTGGGGGGGATGTTGTTAGTTGTTTAATTTTCTACCTTCATTTTTAAATGTCATACAAAGAGGAAGCTGCTAGCATTGGGAAAATGCAGACAAACCCATCACATCTAGGTCTGTTGTCTGGAATTGTACTCTGGTGCTGCCATTTTCTTTTTCTTTATTTTTTTGAGACAGTGCCTGGCTGGTCTTTGTTCATACAATCAGGTTGGTTTATAGTGTGTTTTATTTCTGAGTCCAGATTGCCACAATTTCTCCTGAACTTGTGCTTTTTGCTTTGCCTAGTCCACATGCAAATCCTTCCATGTAAAAGCAAAATTCTGTCACACACAAATGGATTTCCATGTAGCGTCAGTTTGTACGGAAGTACAACTTCTGTGTGGTCGTTGTTGATTTCTATGCATCTTCTGCTATTTGTGGCCCTTTTCGCAGGCAAAGTTGTTGGCTTATAGGAACATGCACTCCCAAACTTATTAAATAAACCTTGTTCATTTTATTCACAAAGAAGTGTAGAATAAGTAGCCAGTCTCTCTTTTAAAGTTTATCCTATCTGCCCAAACTCATGCTCTTACCTGTTGCTTTCTGGATTTGGACATATATGTAATTCCCTCAAGGGCATCTTTATGTAAGTTTTGTTTTATGGTAAAGTGGATGAGCTTTTGTCTCTCACACTTGTGTAGCATTACAGGTGCTGCTTTTTTCAACTGCCTATTTCAATAGAAAGACATTTGTAAATAAAACACTTAGTTGCCTGTATTTTTTTTTTCAAATATGCTGAGAAGTCACATCTTCCAGTGAAAATCATGTGCCCTTGAAGATGCACAACTTTTCAAAAAATCAACAAAATTGTCTTTTAGCAGGATTTTCTACTAGCACTCAAACATGTGCTTTCACCACAAGATGAAGCCTAATTTTACTCAAATACATTATGACTGGTTAGGTATATTTTTCATAGTGGATTGTTTGCTTAATCCTGAAGAATATCACAGCTTGAGATGCAAGATGCTACATTGGTGTTTCCTGTATATAGATAATTTTTAAAAATATTGAAGAGTAGTGGCCCTAAAATTGAGCCCTGGGGATCCTCACTGGTGACTGGCTCGCAGCTTGGTGTGATGGCAATTACTACACTTGGAGTCAGTCAGTTGCTCACCCAACATATTACGGACTTGTCCAGCCCTGTGCTGGACATTTTCTCCAATGAGATACTGTGACAGACAGTATCAAACGCTTTCCTAAAATACAAAACTACCGTATTTTCTTGCTTCCCTCAGTCAAGATGAGTGGCCTCATAAAAAGGAATTAAGCTCTTTAGGCAAGACTTTCCCCTCATGAACCCATGGCTCTGACCAAAGACTGTGCTGTTTCTAAAGTGTTTTTTCAATAACTTCCAGAATAACCTTCTCCATAATTTTCTCAGGTCTCCCTGGAGCCTTCTCTTCTCCAGGATGAAAAGTTCCAACTGTCTCAGCCTTTCCTCACAGGAGAGGTACTTCAGACAACTGATCATCTTGGTGTCCTTCCTCTGTATTTGCTCCAACAGGTCAAAGTCCTTCCTGTACTGAGGACGTCATAGCTGGATGCAGTGCTCCAGGTGGGGAGGTCTCACAAAAGCGGAGTAGATGGGCAGAATCACCAATCTTGACCTGCTGGCCACACTACTTTGGATGTAACCTAGGATACAATTGGCTTTCTGGGCTGTGAGCACTCATGGCTCTGGCAAGTTGAGCTTCTTGCCAAGCAACACTCCCAAGTCCTTCTCCTCAGCTGACTGTGCTCTGCTGTCAATCCATTCTCTATCCAGTCTGTATTTGTACCTTGACACAGGTACAGCAGCTTGCACTTGGCTTTGTCGAACATCACGCTGCCTACCTCTCAAAGCTGACCAGGTCCTTCAGGATGGCATCAGTGACATGAATTGGTTAAAAATTCAGCAATAAGAAATGAGAAATATAGTGTCATGTATCTTGTTGCATAATACAGCAACTGCAATATACAAACCCCACCTGTCTCTTTTCCTTAAGCAAATTCTTTAACTACAGTAAAAAGAATAGGACATCTTTAGGGTCTCCATTATACTTTCATTATCTATATAAAATGACAGTCTATCCTCATGTTTTCTAACAAAGATAAAATCACCTCCAGCTCATTTTCAGGGAAACATATAGGACTGGATTTTCTCTCTCTTATCACAAATCTATCTAAAAGTAGAGATAGATAGAAAAAAAACCCTTAACAAATAAACAAAATAGTATTATAGCCATGGAAATAATTGGTTTTCTGGTTTGTGGCAGTTCTTCCAAGAGCTGGGAAAAAAATCAGCCTAGGTCAATAAGAAGTATCTTTTTTCAACATCTTCAACAAACTGAAAGTTTGCAGAAACTGTTTTTGTCATAGGGTAAAATCACAAGAGGTAATGTGTTGTTAATATTTCATACAATATTACATTTTGGTTGTGAATATTTTTCAGAATGAAACAAAACATTGGGCAGAATTTCTCAGTAAAATATCACTGAAGAGAAATATAATTCTCCTCTGTGAACAAAAAAAATGCAAATCGCTTTTTTTATTTCTCTCTCTATGCTCAATTCCTTCTTTCCTGGATTCTGACACAAACAAGTTCACATCTTTGAAATTAATTTTAACTGTTGGAAATATTGTACTTTTTTTACCAGAAAAGTTTTGGCCACAGTATCTCACCCGGTTCTCTTCAGGCTATTTCTGGAATATTATTGCCAAGTGCTTTTAAAAATCTGCCTGAGCATGTCAGTCTGAAAGCTGTTATGGGTAGAGCACATCTGAATAACCTCTTATTCCTGTGCCTTGGAAGCAGAGGTTTGAAAATTTGGCCACAGAGGTACTCATTACTTGGAAACCAGAAGACAACTGGTAAGTACACAAAACTATTGATACGAGTGTCAGGCCATTTGAAACAGATTGCCTGCATATGAAGATTTATAGTTTTTCACACATCTCTGATGTTCTTAGCTCTGTGCAATAAACAGAAAAAGAAGACATAGTCCAGCCCCTGCTTTTCCTGGAAGTCTGTATTTGAAACAGCATGTCATATTCAGGGATGTCCACCTGACTACATTGCCTGTCACCTGAGAATGCTAGTAAATTTTTTATTCTGCTCTTGTTTCTAAATTTATTATAGGAACATAACTCCCAAGGGTACACTTTATTTTTGAACTGAACTTCTATTTAAAGCTCTTATTTTCTAAATTTGCTCTTCCCTTGCATCCTTGTTGAAGAGTGCAGTGTACTCAAAATGCCGAGGCATGGTAGATTTTTATTCTGAACTTCAGGCTAATGGATGCTGCTGTCACAATGCTATCTTTGGTACTGAATTTTCTCCTCCTGCTTAACTTTTTAATGAGCCATCTGGCAGTTTAATAATGCGAACCAATGGAGCTATACTGTGCCACGTATTAATATGGATCTTATGAAGTGCTCAACAGGTTACTTTTAGAAAAACAAGACTTCTGAAGCAGATTTCCACTAAAAAATCAACGTCTGGATAATTAACAGGTCCCCTCCCTACCCAAATGTGCAAAAATAGTGCAGGAGCAATGCCTCATCAAAATAAAATCAAGGGATGAGAATGATAGGGACTTGAGGTTATTGAAGGGAGATTGTGTTGTAATATGCCTCTGGTAAAAGCATTACTGCCTTTCACTTCAAAGGCCCTCAATGCAAAAGCACCCCTGATGAAACTCTGGGTAAGGAGTAACAGCTGCAAAAGCACAAACAGGCTTCCTAGCAGGTACACATATTCTGCACGTGCAAACGCTCCTTTTGCATTGTCTGTGCTGTGCAGTCTTTCCTTGATTTCTCTAGTCCAGGACAGCTGCAGAAAGAGGACCCGAGCCTCCATGTTTAGCTGCTGGTCTGTGATCTAGCAGCAGCCTCAAGAGTCCGGGGAAGGAAGTGGAAATATGTTGTAAGGAGCTGCTCTTGAATAGATATGACTTTGTGAGAGGTGCTGTGAAGTCACATCTGGGTTTTTTACTGAGGGGTGTAATTGCCTCTGTGCTCTTTCAAGGAGCCAAGACTTCTATAAACACCCAAGTGACCACAGTGAAATATTTTGGGATGTCTGTCTTAATTCCTGTTTCTGTTGAGAAACTAGCCCAAAAGGCCCTGTATTTACTGATGAGAGCCAACAAAGATGACAGGACAAATCCTGGTTTGCGACCATGTCTCCCTTCCTCTTGCTCTGATAAACATTACATACAAATCTAGAAGGAGAAGGACTAAAAGACCAGTTAGGATTGTGCTCCATCTCTTTCCCATCATGCTCTTCCAAAAAACAAGATGGGTAGTGGTCCTTCTTTCAGTGCTAGGGTTTTGCAACAGGGTCGGCATTTCCCCTGTCATCACCCCTACTCCTTGTCTGGGTGAGAGCAGGAAATCCCTTTCCAACTCATGTGATGGTCCAAGGTCTGACTGCTCATAATTTGTGTCACCCTCAGTTCTACAGATCATGAAATAGCACAGATGAAACTTTTAGTATCAACTGCCTCGGCAGACTTTGGTAATTGACCATGAGAATGGGAATGACTCATTCTTTTAATCTCATTCACATTGGCAATTGTTATCAGTTGAATAATATAATACTTGCCTTCTTATCAACCTTCCTCCAACCAAGAGGCAAGCCAAGATATTTTTATAGTGCTCAAATAGCATAAATGAGGCCTTTTTACCCCTTTTCAAGTGTTTTCTTTCCCAGTTCTCCTTCCTCATAGTTTGTTCCTCTGCTTGTAAGTATTTTTACCTGTAGCTTGTGTTTTATATCATACATACAAATGTATGAATACAAGGATTTAAATGGTTTCATGGCACTTTGTTCTTGCCCATTGTTGCTATTGATCCATGCTCCTTACCCTCAGGAGAGCAAGTAACGCTCCACTTTGCCCACAAGAAACTTGAACATCATACTACCTTTTTGTCCACTTCTTCCTTTTCAGAGGGCAGGGATGGTGAGTATGAGTTTTTGGCTGTCACACTGCCTCTGGGAAAGCATCCAAGATGTCATGGTGGGAGCATGTAACTGAATGTGTCGACGTATTAAACAACACTGTGCTGAAAGGGGCTCATGGGATGTTTTTTTCCTCTAATATCATAGGAGGGCTCAGAGTGACTTTAAGTCTCCCATGCAAAATCATCTGTTTTCCTGTGTAGGTGCATTAGTCAAAGTCTTTCTGGAGGTGATCTAAATGTAATACTCATTTTCAGAAACCTGAGAGAGTGTTAACACCCTCGGAGGGTAAAGAAGCCATTCAGAAGTCACATTTCCCAGCAGGGAGTACACTGTCTATAAAATCCTTCCGTACAATAAAATCAGGCAATAGAAATACCACATAGAGCTGTCTTTTTTGATGTCAAGTAATTGCTTAATGAATAGGGTCATAAACTAGCTTTCTAATGTGAGGTTTTATGCTTGCCGTATGGGTCAATTCTCATTAATTATCAACCTACATTCTTCAGCTGAAGAGGCAAGCAAAGGCTTTGCTGTCAGCAAAGGCATAAAACCAGGGTTTGTCAGCCCTGAAGTCTTGAGGATTGTGTTTGGCAGTCCTGAGGCCCCCATATCTGCAAGTCCCTGTACCCAGACAGACAGCATGACGGAGGTCTGTTTCTGCCTTTTTGCAAAGGGGCTATGAGACATCTGTGTCATGCCTGGGTCTCTCCCTACTACTCTAATCTGAGTGAACCCTCAGATTTACTTTACCACTCTGTAACTGAGCTGACCATTTCTGCTATCTGAGGACACAGAAGGATCTTGCCCTGAGGCACCATCCTTTGCTGCATCCAGGAAGATGCAGACTCAGCTGTCATTTTCCTTGGCTGTTTTCAGTTCAATGGAAGTTGTTATCATCTATCCAACCTCAATGATTTTATGATTCTAAGATCAGTGGCTCTGAAAAGTTTACAAATGGGGGTTCCTACCCTGCAGATCAATGTGCTGGTGCATGCTAAAACAAGGTTGGTAAGTACAGAAATGAGGTGAGAGCAAGGAGAAAGAACTAACATACAAGGACAAGTTGTCTTCAAGTAGCCAACCACATAGATCAGCATCTGCTTTTCTTGCTCACCTTTGTTGGCAATGCAAGAAATACTAAGCTGCTGTATTATTCACTCTTAATCCTCTCCTACTCTTTCATTAAATGTCACATGATTTGGTTTAGGAATGGGCAAATAAGATTGGACCAGAAGGAAATAACCTTGTGGAGGCTACAGTGCTTATCAATCTCATGATTGATAAGCTTAAACAATCTTAAAGTGCTTAAACAATCTTATGATTTATTGTGTTTATCTAGGAGAAAGTAAGTTGAAGAACCTTGAAGCATTTGGCCCAGAAAATACCCCAAAATACTTCCCTACCAGTGGAGAAGACATGTGCAAACATGAATGAACACCACTTAAAGCCTCCTTCCTGATCTTGTGCATTCCTGCACAGAGCTGCTCTGCTTTACATGTAGTTGAACTGAATAAATGGCCTGTCTTGAATTACATCTTGGATAAACTGGGCGTGTAATGTATCCAGACAGCTTTAGTGTTCATAACTGTCACTCGAATAACTGAGCAGAGTGTTTCTGAGGCATTGCCAGGTTCAAAGACATCTCGGAAGAACAATCTGTTCTTACAAACAGATAGGAATTGTGTTGGAGAAAGACAGCGGAGAGGAGGGAAATCAATGCTTGATAGCAATGTATCATCTATATTGTATAAGAATTTATGTTCTGAGGGCAAAAAAAAGGATATCCATTCAGATTTTAATTGTCTTCTACATCTCTTCAAAGCATTCTCTGATAGTAATAAAGAACAGAAATTATTCTGCTATTCTATCATCCTTGGATTACTTCCTGCTCTAAGACTCAAGGGAATGGAATAGTTCACAGACTCTACCACTCTTCTCCAAAAAATGTCTCTGCTTCATTGTAGAATAATATCCTTTTTTTCTTATGCACAATAGCAGAGAGTTCCTCTCTCACCTCTGTAATAACATTGTCTGTCTCCAAGAGTGAAGGCAAGAGCTCGTCAAATATCAGAATCCGCAGTTCAAGCACGTAAAAATATCTGAGCGGTGGGACTGTTTGTTGTCAAGATTTGCAGTAATTTCTCCCTTTCAAGCTCTAGATCAACATTTTCTGGCAGAAGTATACAGAAAGGCTGTACTTCAAACAAGTCAGAGACCTATAGCATCAAATCTTGTTCCACACAGCAAGGGACCTTTTCCCTTCCAGTTCCATCATCTTTACACAGTCCTCACAATTCTGTGTCTGGTTTGACAAAATTTCTTCTTTCGTTGCTCTCAAACCACCACAGATATTAGGAGGTAATCCAACTGCCGCTTCCTTCTCTTCCTTGTGTGACCACTCAGACGACTATCACTGGAGTCACAGCTGTTACTTTCAGGATTCTTTATCGTATTAAACTGCATATCTTTCTCCTGGTGCATTGGAAAGATCAAAAGAAGTGGTCTGTCTTTCTCCTCCCAGGAAAAAAAGAGCACAAGCATAAGCTCTGAACAAGGGCAAGCAAGACTTTACATTCATTGTCATTTCCTCAAAAAGCCCAATCATGAGTCAGAATTAGAGCTGGCATCATAGAGCAACTTCTTCCTTTCATGAAGTAAGGCTTATTTCTGACAATGCTTAAGTCTTGGGAAGGTTTAGTTTCCATGGAAAGTATGAGTTAAAAAAAGAGATGGATTAAAAAAAAAAAATGTTCTCTGCTTTAATTCTAAGATCTGTAAATCAGTTACAAGCTAATTCTAAGATCTGTAAATTAGTTAAAAGCTGTTTATAAGCTCTCACTGGTCCTTGTTCTTTAATGGATTTCAGAGTCTAAAAGATTGTATCCATAGGCAGCACTCCAATATCCAAATGCAGACCAGATGCACTTGCATGTCTTGGGATGAAAAGCTTTAAGAAGACAAAGCCAGTGATTCTTATTTGCCTGTTTTGTGCTCCACTATGATGTCTGCTTGTCACTTTGTTTGCCAATGTGATCCTTTTGCAGGATCTTTGACCTAATCTACAAATGACTTTACACTTTTATTACTTGATATCTTAATATTTTAAGCTGAGTGTCTGGTTCTTAAAAATTATATGAACACAAGTGCAGAAGTAATGAAAGAACCATATTTTCTTGGTTTACCAAACCACTGTGAAGGAGATCTAAACCAAGCACTCTTAATTCTCACTTTGTACCAAAACAATCAGCAGAGCCCACAGTGAGTCCATTTCATCATATCACAAAGGATCTGGAACTCTGATTTCACAGTTGGTAACAGTAAAGTAAGTTCTTACCTAAAATCAAAGAAATGTATTTGGCATGACAAGAATTGATAAAGTCTACGCTCTGTGTGACAGCAGGGTGAAAGGATATTCCTGAATTGGTCTCATTTTGGTGAGTGCTCTGACAGATTTTATAGGAAAATAAATCTACCTCCAAGGAAAGTAATTTTACTACAAAACATTTCTGCAACACACGGACCTCACAACCTACAGTTTCTAAAGCTTTGTAACACTTCAAAAATGTAAAATTAGGAGTCAGAAATTTGAAGTAGCATAAATATATATTTCCCTGGAATAAAAAGGTGATATTGTTTAGCTTGCTGTCAACTTGTGGCATTTTAGTTTTTCTAAACAATTATATAATTTCTTGTTTAAAGGCACGTGCAAATTACCTGTAAATTGAAGGGCAGAATATGAAGAGCATTGACAAAAGAGCACAAAGAACTCTAAGATCTTTAAGATGCTCCAACTTCTCTGACTTTCTCAGTGTAATACATCATTAAAAAAGCCCTGCTTCACAACTCAAAAGCATGTTTGAAATAATCAAGTTTATCTTGGGTCTTTCACATATGACTATTTAAACAGGGGATCAAACTCCTTTGATTCCTGCCTTCGTATCAGCAAGGGACTTGCAGGCCTACACAGTACTCAAATTCAGCCAAATTCACCTAACACGTAAGACTCCTTCATAATGATCTGATTACCTGCATTAGCAAGTCCAGCATTATTATTATTTGAATAGCAGGCATGCACTGATGTTTTGGTTTTATTTGGTAGTGTTTATCCTAAGCCCAGGACTTTTTTTCCTTGTCTAATTTTCTGTCAGTGGGAGGGAGCATAGCTGGGACCAATGACACAAACTGACCAAAGAGATATTCTGCACCATAGAATGTCATGCCCAATGTATAAAGTGGGGAGAGTTGCCCAGACCTGTGCTAGGAAAGGGGGTCCTGGCATCAGTCAGCAAGTGTTGGGCAGTTGCAGTGTGCATCACTTGTTTCTTTATTATTATTGCTGTTGTTATTTTTGTGTTTTCCTTTATTTTCAACTATTAAACTCTTCTTATCTCAACATACAAGTTTTACTTCGATTCTCCTCCCCATTCCACCATGGTGAAATGGGCTTATACCATGGCATCTTCTCAAAGCTGATGCCAGCAGGTGAAAACATTCTCTGTATTTGTGCTCATAACAACATACTTCTGCTGAAAGTGAGGAAAACCTTGCACAGTATTTTCCCTCCTATTATTTTGAGAAAATCATTACCTGTTGGATGACATCCTCAGGCACATGGTGTGATTTTTTGGGGGGTTTTCCAGTGCAAGGCCAGGAGTTGGACTCTATGATCCTCGTGGGTCTTTTTCAACTCAGGACATTCTGATTCTATAAAAATGCTTACATTTTTTCTTTGCTCTTGTTTTTGTCAGCAGTGCTTCAAATAACAAGGTATTCATGATAGTTCTAGTTTCCTCTGTTTTCAGTATAAACCCTGATGTTCCTGGAAGACTATCTACTTAATTAGGTGGGTCGGGTCTGCTCTTGAAAAAAGGATGCGGGCGTGGAGATTTTTTTGTGTCTTCAACACCCTGCAAGGAGCAGATCTCAGAGATCACTAGTGCATGAGGCTGATTGGCAGAGGCACCATGCCAGGCTCTGCCTCAAACTATGCCTTCACTCAGCCCACAGTGCCAGGACATATTGTTCTCATTTAGATATCCAGTGATTCTGCAGGTGAAGAACAAAATAAAAAGGAGCTTTTTTGAGGGGCGGATTGATACCAGATCTTTGCTCATGGTCTAAAGAAGTGTTTTCATTAGTTTTTTGGTAGACTTCTCAGTATTTCTTCACACAAGAGTTGAAAGGACTAGACAAGCCTGGCTCTCACTGATGGTTAACTGCTTGTCACTGCCCTGCAGAGGTGCTTTTTAAGATGGATAGAGAAAGGAATATGAGGTTGATTGCATCTCTATAGAGATAACTGAGCACATCTGCTATTCCTACATGGCATTTGTCAGCATTGGCTCATTCTATAATTTCTTGCCATTCTGGCAGTCTCTGAAGTCATACATTCTCAATGAAGCACCTCTACACTGTGGGTCCCTTCTCAACAAATTCAGTATTTTCTCTATGTTAAGGTACTTGCCTAAGTATTTGGAGGGTATCAGTATTGAGTTTCTTTTGGTGAAGTTATTAATTTCATCAGAGGAAAGGACAGGAAATATTGAAGTGATCAAGTAAGTGAAGGCCTCAGATGTACAGGTTACAGTAGATTCACAGTAGGTGTAACAATAGTAGTGTATAACAACAGACAGAGAGCCTAATGGACAAAGCAAGACAATGTAGAGTTATTGCTAGGACAAAAGTAAACAGTAAAACAGCAAAACAGCGTTAATAAAACCTAAAAAGACTTGGAAACCACATGGATTATGATCATTCAGATTTGCAGACAAGCTTCTGAATTCTCTGTCTTTAAATAATTTGCAAACTGCTATCTGTAAACAGTTCTGTAAGTGCTGAATGTGAATATGTTTTTATTTAATCAAAGTTCTAAATAAAAAAATCAGCCAAACAGCAACCAAATAAACAGTCTCCATAGCAGGGTCCAAGATAGGAAGACTATGGCTGCAAGAAATGCTACCAAATGCAAATTCTATGGCTTGGAGCTCCCCTTGTCAGGGGGTAAGACCCTACTGTCAGCCATACTCAGATCGAGCCTAAGGAAGTGTTGCTTACCATGTCTGTATCTTACCCACTAGTCAAAATAAAAAGTCAGCCTTTTGCTTAAGGACAGTGCCTTGCTGATGCCAGTGTGGTCTGCCTGTGCACCATTGCTATTGCACAAAATCTGAACCATGACTGTGAGACCTTTGTCATACTATGTACTGCTGAACCTAGGAGCGCATAGCAGGAATATTCCAGAGATGTCAATGCAAGATGCAGGCTGAGCTGTGGGGATTTTAGCTAACTCATAGGCAATACTGGGCTTCTAACAAAACTAACAATCTAGATAGAAGTAGAAAATTATGTAGAGACGTGAGCATTTGTGCAAACATACAGTGAATTATATTATATTTCTGGTACGTTCTGCTTATTCAAGATAAAACCCAATAAAGGAGGAATTAGAAGAAGCAAAGGAAAGATTATGACAGTGGTGATAGGGAGGTCATCCTTGCAAAAGTTAGCACACTTGCACCTGGGCATTTGGCAATAATTTCAATTGTATTCAAACTTGTCAAATATATTAATTAGAAAAGATAGTAGTACCTCATAATCAGACATTTGCAGTCAGAGAGGGCTTAAGGACTGAAATCACATAGAAGATCAACCTTCCTCTTTCCAGAAGAAGCAGGACACCTCTGAAAAGCTACACATACGTAAAGGACAAAGTGAAGAAAATGTGAAAGTTTCTTTTGGTCAGAGGTAGGTAGATACACATGAAAACAGAGGAACTGGCAGAGCTGTTGCCCTGTGAGTGGTATTAAAGATAATTCCTGAAAATATGAAATTGAGAAGCCAGGTGAAGGTCACAAAGAGAAGGTTTGTTTGCTCAGAAAACCAAGGTTAGAAGATGATCTCAGAAACTTCTTTATATTTCTGATGTGTTTTTTAAATTCCCAGCAGAATGCTGTAGTGGGCATGTGTGAAGATGAAGATCTGAAAGTTTCAGAAATATGAACAGAAAAGGAGAGCTGAATGCTGCTGATGGTATGTAGGAGTTGAGCATCAGCACTTTCACACTGCTTAGATGTTAAAGTGAGTGAAAGGAACATTGGAATATATCAAGACATAAAGAGTAGGAACGCAGAAAAATTAAGAGGGAAGTGAAAGAACTGAGTTTTGACAGTACTGGGTCATATCTTCAAAGCACGTTGAATGGTGAAACTTCACTGATGCTAGCAGAACTCATCTCATTTCCCAAAAACTGAGACTCTTAGGCTGCCTGAAAGAGATACAGGCTGAAAGATGGAGGGACAGACAGAAGCTAGAACATCTTACTGAGGTAAGCAAGCTATTCCAGAGGTATTCAAAGAAATTAAAGAACAAGTTAGACAAACTAGTGCCAAGATTGACAGACAGGTGTGGCTCAGGCTGCCATAGGGCAGGAAGCTGAGGCTTCTACTCGTGTAATCTTTTAGAAATAGGATTCAAATTGGGCTGAGGAAATGACAGTTTGGTTTAGCATCAAATGACCTGATTCTTGCTCTTTTCAATCACAGCAAAAATACTCTATGACAAATTAGACTAAGGTCTGTAACCTGAACAAAAACTGTCCTTTCCTTTGGGCCTCGACCTGTGGAAATCTGCTCCCTTGCCTGCATCTTGCCCCATAGTGACTTAAGAGCTGGTAATAAAATCCATTCCTTTCATTGGGCACTAAATTCTTCCTTCAAACAAAGAAATTCTGTATTAAGTATACTGCCAACAACTCAGCACAATTTCTTGTGGTTGGGAAGTCACATCTGAGAATGACTGGAAAAACAAACGTGATGGGGATGAGAACAATAGCAACATTAAGGTGCAGGTCCAGCAATTGCATCTCTGATGCAAACAGATTTTGTGAAGGGCTTCTTTCAAAGCCACACACATCTTTGGGAGGTAGCATTATCATTCATGTGGAAAAATTTTTATAAAATGCCAGGAATTTGTATTGGTTCAGAGAAATCCAGTTCTGTTTATTATGGGGCCAGGAACACTCTGGAAGCTGCCTGAAGCTTCCAGGAGGTGAAAATTACTGCCCCCTCCCCAGCAGAGAACAACGGGATAATTGACAACCACGGCAGCCAGCCAGGCAGCTGAGCCCATGTATGGTCAGAGCCAATGAGTGTGTGAGCTTTGTTTAAAGCAACCAGTGATGAGGTTGAGCGCGGTGTTTAAGTTGCCTAGAAAAGACAGCTCTGAATAAGCACAAGCGAGAGTTTAAGCCTGAACCTCGTCACAACCAGAGTCATGTCTCTCGGAGTCGCCAACACAAATGACTCAGATTGTGAGACAATAAAACGTGACAGTTTATAAACCAGGAGAAAGCAAGCTTCTTTTTTTGAGGTCCGTTTTACCTGAGTGATGGTTCCTATTGAATTGTGAGGACTAGAGGAGCAACAGAAAAGCTTAATTTTTTTCAGAGACATGCATAAATTCAGACACATGCAATTCAGAATAGGTAGTTGGATTGTAAGCATAATTGTGTTCCAATTCTGACAATAAAATACTTGCACCGAGTTGTAAAAGTGTAAAATACACACTCTGCAGAAAAAGCCTATTACCAAGGACAGTTATGGCAGAGGTGGAGGAAGTAACATGGAGCAAAAGGAAGACAGCCAGTTTTCTGAATTGGTTTATTCTACTTCAGTGCAGCTATTTCCAGGGATTCTGATCATACAGGTCTGGATTTATTGTGCATTTTCTTCATCATAAAAAAACAATGAGCCACAAAGATTAAGTCAGGATCAAAAATTCCACAAAACTCCAGGGTTTTGCTCTCTGTCATTTCATATAGAACAGGTAGTTTTGTGCTTCAGGTGTGACTTTCTTCATCTGCAGGGAAATCTTTGACTGAGTAGTTTTTTCAGTGATGCCTTTTTCCTAGATACCACTAAAATAAATTAATGCAAGCTGGCATATATCAGAGATAAAAGGAGACATAAAATTATAGGAGGTTTCGTTCAGACTGAACTTTTTCAGTGCTTACAATTCAGAGCTTCATTACCAAGACTGGCTTTGTCTGAAAAGTTTCACAGCTTTATTCTGACAAGGCTTAATGTGGCAATAAGTGGAAATGATAACTATACGTATGTGTAGATGAGACTGTCCCATGCCAACCATATGTAGTCTCCTGATTGAGAGACTGAGTGAACAGTCAAGCTCTTTAGACAGCCTGATGGAAAAATAAGGGAATTAAGTAACAGTCTACAAGTGTTTCAGGGGTGAACAGGATAGCCCTGGGCTCCATAGGGCTCTTGGCTTGTTTGGAGTTTCCTAGAGACTTTGACTGGGCAGAGACCTTCCCTGTGGGTAGTGAGACCAAGAGATGGAACACAGAGACTGGTGCTTGCTACCTATCTTCTCTGTCTTTCCCCATGCTCAGACTGCAGGTGCTCTGGGTCCTGGTTCTCCTAGCTGTGATTATGCTGCCAGCCCACTCCTCTGCCCATCTTGTGGTGTAGAGACGAGCCGGCAAGGCCCACACCCACGTGCCTATCCCATGCAGAACTCACTCACCAGCACAAGTATGAGAATCCATGGTTGTTCCACACACCCTTGTACTCCTGAGGAGCCTCAGGACATTGTTCTGCAAGGCCTTGTCTGTGCTCTAAGAAGCATGTAATCCACACTTATCCTGGGCAATTTCCTCCTCAGACAGGGTCATCGAGGTGGTTTTAAACTGAGAGGACAAAAAAGACTTCAGAAAGGCTGGCTAAGGTGAGTAAGCTGACCAATTCTCTTGGCTGAGAGCCCTCATCTCTCCAAACAGCACTGAGAAGGGAGCAAGCAGCACAGCTCAGGTGGAAAGAGCAGCACCTGATGTTTTTCTCCACCTCAGACACACTTCTGTGTCTGTTCAGCACTCATGGCAATGCAATGGGCTTATGTAGGCAGAGATGACCTAGGTTTATGTTGATTCCTTTCTTCCCTTTTCTTGGGCTGTACAACCTTACAGTGACATTTTCCTTCCTTGAATGTGATCTCTACCAATGCTGACCCCAAATCCTCAACTGCATGCTTCTTGTAACCAGCACGAATTAACAAGTGTGGAAGGAATGTTAAATATCAGTGGGGCTTCTAGGCTAACAGATTATGCATAAAGTAAGAAAAATAATGAAAATATGAAAAAAAAAGAGATTCCTCGTCTTCAGCAGAGCATTACTCAGTCATAAGCTATGTACTTCTAAGCTTCTTTTGCTCCCCTGCCAATACTCATGGAGAGGGGAAATCAGGACAGATACATGAAAAGAATAATAAAAAAAAATAAAATATATATATATATATTGAAAATTGAAACAATATCATGTCTTAGACTGACCATAACTCCCCTCACTGCTGTTTACCAGTGACAGCAACAGAAGCTAGATGCTTAAACTGTTTTAAAAAAAACTAGTAACTCCAGAGCATGTCCACTTTCTCCTTTGTGTTGTCCTGTTGTGTAACTGTGTGTCAGGCCAGGAGCCAGAGCTGACATCACATTGCAGAAGACTGCCCTGGATCTTGCATAACCTTAATAGGACAGCCACTTGGAAAGTGCCATTATGTGCCATTGCTCTTCTAGCTACTCTACTGCATTAGTGGATCAGAATCATTAAAGGCTAGGCAGAAGTATTAATTGCATTTGCATCATTGTTGTCCTTCATAAGGTATTACAGTAGGCCTTGATACCCCAGATCCTGTTCCAATTCCCCTAGAAGCAAAACTAGTTATTCCAAGTGATTGCAACTGACTCAAGTGTTGTTGTATTTTATCCCTGGATGGTTTTATTGCCTCAAAATGATTGCTGATGACTCTGTGTTTTATCATCAGAAAGATGCTCTGCAAGCTGCTGGTAATTTAAGTTTAGGGTGCATGACCAACCGGATATGGTTTAACTCTCTGAATAACAGCATCTCTGTTGGCAGTGGTGTGCTACTTATCGGGCCCAAAACTTCTAACATGCTTGTTCTTTGCTGGCAGTAATCTATGTTACAATATGTGGTAGCAGACTGCAAATATTTAAGTGTGAGGGAACTAGGAATGGAGATAATTGCGTGCTGCTTTGCTTGAAGAACCTTTCCTTTTCCTCCCTGTTTCTACTGTGAGACTTCTTACTGGACACCGATCCACTCTCCTGCTCTGTAACAGGCAGAGGCTAGGTATACACTGACTCCAGTACATGCTGCTTTCCTCATCTCACTGCTGGGATGAGTCCTGAAGCAAATTAAGATTATTAAATCCTGATGCAAATTAAGAGTTGCCAGCCTGTATCTTCTACTAGCACTGCCCTTCCCACTGAAAGGAAGGATTAAGGACGTGGTCATGGAAATGAAACACTGCAGGGGACGGTGCTATTCTTGCAACAAAGAGGGTGACGTGCACTTACTTTTCTAGCGTCTACATGTTTTCTGTTTACTGGACACATGCACCTTCTAATATGTTCAAGGAAGATAGGACACTATTCTGAAGGAAAGGAAAAAGGGAGTGGGGGGAAGGGTGACAGAATTTTCCAGAGATGGGGCTCAAGTCTCTACAGCCTTCACTACAATTTCATCTCCTCATACAGATTCACATGAACTTACTCCAAACAGTATCAAGAGAAAAATGACTGCCTCTTTTTTTTTCCAAGTGTCCCTTCTTGTGTAACAGAGTGATGTTGATAATTTTAGAGTATTAAATAAGATGTAAAAATTTTCTGTCTCATTTTCTTCCTTTATTGTATCTAAACATTTTTAGAGATGACAGCTACCAGCATTCATAAAGTGAAGATTTGTTTTGGTAAATTTGTTCCTGATGACAACCCCTCAAAAGGAAGATCTCTTCTAAAAACTTTGAGTGAGATGCTTTGATTGTACTTCTAGGCTGAGAGAGAGGAGTTCTGCTTTGCTGCAGAAACCTTTCACATACTTCAGGCTGTTGCCATTCTGCTTCCATATGGTCCCAGCAATTCTCACTTTCTTAGCAGTGTAAGTTAGGGTAAAGTAAAATATTAGGCAATGCATTCTCTGGCATAACCCCCCACATTTTCTCTTTTCTGGCAACAAGTATCTTCTTTGGCAGAAGCAAAGAAAATGCTTTTAAAATGGATTAATTACCACACTATAAGGAATCAGGTAGCAGAAGAACAGTTTACCTCATAGATGCTGGTGATTTTATAACCATTTAGGTCACTACAAAGGTAATACTACCAAAAAGGCCAAACAAACCTGGAATAACTTTTGCTTAAAGAGCTTGTCCTTTAATTGGTTAGCCACAATGGTGTACAGGGTTTACAGGGCATTAAGTATCCAAACAAAGTACTCCAGGCTCAGTAATTTTCAAATAGCAGCTGACTTTAATTTTTTCTTTGGCGTTTATGCACACATCCTATTGCAAGCTTGATTCATTTCTTCACGCACATTAAAAAATGTTAAAGCTGGAATGCAAAGTCAAGAAAGTGGGAATTCATACATTGCCTGTATATGTGGTTTAGTGATGTGTGTCATTTGTACACATCAGTTACTAGGAAAGTTAAATCACTTTTGGATACAAATTTTAGCAACTGCTTCCAAAACTCTAGTAAATTCCAAACTTTGAAGTTACATTCTCCAAAACCTGTTACTGAAATATTTCTTGGCAGCTTGAAGCAAACACCGTTTTCTGAAGCAAGGATTTTTCTTCTTTTGCTCCGCAGGCTGCAAAGTGATGCTCTTTACTTTTGCTTACAGATTGGCTCCCACAAACTGGAACTGACTGTCTTGTCTCTGCTAGGAACACAGCATCTCTTGTGCACTGAAGGTTTTTATTTTGTTTTTAACTTCTCATACTTCCTTCGTCATCAATGATAAAAAGAATGTTATGTTCTTCTGTGCACGAACAGGACCTCATTCATTTAACACAGTTATTAGGGAAGCTTCAGAGTTGTGGACAGGCATACAAGTCTCTGTTAGTCTCAGCACACTACTGTTCCTTTGTGGTGGGTGCCTAATACAGTAGTGACACAGAATTTACATGACAAAGGAATTAAAATGTATCTTTAGCTCTGACTTCCAGATGACTGAAGAGCAAGTTTCAATAAAAGTAGTCATGACTCACGAGCCAGTTTGCAGAAGTGCCTCCTGTTACTGGGAGGAACAGCTTTCTGTTTGTTCCTTTCAGGCTGTTTCCTACACCAGGGGACAGTCTAGACACCGTGGGATCTAATGGTCTCTTTGTGTTAGGAAGCTGTGACTCCCCACTGAATCTGCTAGTTCAGATGTGGGTCTTTTATAGTCTGCTCTGTCCACTGTTGATCCCTTGATCCCTTGGGCCTCATGTCATCCACATGAACAGCGTTCAGAGGATGAGCAGCCTTAGGCTGGTGAGGTCAAGTGAGTGCCTATGCTGGCACTGTCCAAGATGGTGCTCAGCACCTCTTCTATAGAGTTTGCTGAGCTTGCTGGCTTCCCAAACATGCAAGAAGTGCAGAGATGTGGTTCAGAGATGTGGTTTCCACCAGCACCTCAGTTAGTGAAGGGAATAATTTAAAACCTTATCTTCCATTCCACTGTTTGTACCTCTCTATGTGTCCAGCCTCCCTTGCTCATGCTTCCACAGCTCTTGCCAAACATTCAGGCTTTTTAGTGCATTTCCCCTTATTCTCATTATAAAAAAAAATACAGATGATGCAAAGAGTGCCTCTCTAGGGGAACTGATCTTTGCTCAGCAACCATTGTCACTGTAACCTTCCCAATGGAGTTTAATTATGTGCTTGTTGTGATTAAGCAATTATGCATTACCAGGAACAGAGTAAATCAACCCTTTTATCTCCACTAACAGGATATTTCCTGTGAGGTTCCTGCCAAAAGAACATAGGGGAAAGATGGGATGATTTTGCATGTTACGTAAGTAATCATGTTTATTTTTGGAACTCACAGCACGGTGTGTTGGACAAAGCCACCTCATGCTCCTGCCTAACATGTCCAGGGGACCAGACCCATACACAGCAGCGAATGGCAGGGTTACTGCCGACTGCAGCTGTCCAGCTCTGCTCAGAAACAAGGAAATAGTTTTCAAAGGTGCTACACACTTGCAGATAAAGTTCTTCAGGCTCAATCAGATGGTTGTCCTGTTTGAAAGCACTTTATTTGCAGAGAGAGTGATCTTGGAGCTGCTGTGAGCTTTGCTGTGCAGATAAAAGAGGAGAGAGAGACCACCCAAGCTCTTGCTTGCTCTGCATTCAATTAGCTTGTTCACTGATGGGTTAGCACTGCAAAATGGATTTTCCCACTGATTGATCTTTTAATGTAAATGAGCTATGGTTTTAAATTCAAACCATACATACTTTTTTCCCCTTGGAGCTGTTCTTCTCTTGTATCTGTGTTTAGTGTGGTATTTTCCCTCCAGCTAGGATTTGCAACACCATTGCACTTGAGGGCCTACGTCATCCTTATTTCTATAAACATCCTTGACATGGCCATTTGCCTCAAAATGTCTGTATTTCTTTAATATTTGTCCTGTCTCTTCTCTTATACTATTTGACAAGATTCTGAGAAGTTGACCTGTGCGGCTCATTCCTCTTGTTCCTCCAAGTTTTTACACAGGAATAAATAATATTTGAAAAGTGTGACATTTTTCTATGTATGTCTACAGAGGCGTGATTGCCAATAATAGTGATGCTTTGATCAAACTGAGATTCATTCAGGTATTATAAAATGTAACTTTGAAAAAGATACTGTCCTTTTTTGAATGCTATATATATTGAATTTTGAGTACTATATATCTATATATGCCTCTGTTTTGGGATACTTTTCTTATTCGTGAGTCACATGTTCCCTATTAATTTTTCAGGCCTTGATAAGGAACTTTATCTTCTGTATCTGCAGGAATACCTATTCAGTGCATAGTGTCTCACTTCTCCAGAGCCAAACTGCCAGATGAGCAGAGCCTTAAGGATCTGTAACAGTAAAACAGTAAAATATAGTAGAAGTCATTAACAGTGCTAAGGGCTGTACATGAGGCCTAGATTGTTCTATAAAATTTATTAACAACAGCTAGAGCTAGAAAAATGAACATGATAAAGGAATTTAAGCAGAATAAGCTTTAATGAAATTATGAACTTCCAACTTCCAAAACAGACTTTGTCAGTACTTTACAATACAAAATCTCACCCTCAAAATCTAATTTCTGTGTGCATAGAAAGAGAAGCCAACAGATAAAATATCAGAAAGGTATTGATTCTGAGTAATATTACATTTGCCTTCTTAAAACAAGGAAATGACAAACGCAACTTTTTCAACTTGCTGTTGTCATAAAATTGAAATTTTCCTTAGCCAAATAGAGTATTTCAGAGCATTGTTATTTTAAAATAGAAACTTGGTAATAAGTATTTATGAAGAGAGTAGCTCATGAATTTTGAGATTATTTCTATTAAAAGCAATGTAATAACTCTGTCACTTCTGATTTCTGTATGAAATCTGACAAGTCAGGTAGAACTGAAGATATTGTAAATTCTTGCTGTCAAGAATAAGTCCAATAGCACTTGAGTATATGGATTTTGAAAGGAAAATACGCACTTTTGGATTAAAATTATTCTTTGGTGAATTGAGCATCTACTTACAATAATTTGTTCTTTGTTTTCTTTGGCATAGCCATATGTAAAACTCAAAATTAGTGAAAGACTGGATAGTTTCTGGAACAATTTAACAAAAATCTGAAGTAACACAGATTGAAGTGGGAATTGATTTGCAATACAGTCTGTGGGTTATTCTAGGTGTTGGTGATCTTAGGCAGTGTTGTCTCTCCTGTTCAGAGCTGACGGCATCTCCTATGAAGCCTTTCCCATCATACCTGGAAGTACTGGCTCTTCAAGATTAGGCTTAGGACCTCCTGGAGGTTTTGGGGGATATGGGTCAGCTTCTTTAGAACATCAGTGTTGTGCCTAAAGTGAAGACCACTAAAAATTAAGGATAGAAAATTATTTAGCATGATCCCAAAATTTCTTATGATAGCAATGCTTGGGCTTGATTAAAAATATCAGGATGGCCGGATGGCAGTTACTAAGGCATCTGTGGAGATTTGAGATAGACAACCAAAATCAGAAATAGTGCAGTGAAAGATGGTCTTCCAGTGGTGTTTCTTGACTCCAGGGAGCAGAAGACCAGTGAATATGTCCATGCAAGAGGGTATGTGATTTTCAAAATAAATATGTTTTTTTCTGTTCCTAGAGCCCCTCTCATGGATAGCTAACTGTCCTTCCCACACAGAGAAGAGAAGGGACAGGCTTCTTATGAGGTTTTCCTTTCATGCTCACTGGCTGGACAAAAATAGGACCTCTCTGCTTGAGACTGGATCAATAAGATAATTGTAGGCCTTGTAAAGGAATAATGCAACTGCTTCCATCTAAGCTGCAATATCTTGGTAATTTTAATATTTCATTAAAAGAGAGTACTTGACTTCTAAAGCTCTTGTAAGGTAGGTTTTCCTGAGCACCAATCTTTACTATATATGATTAATTATATATATAAATCCAATTTCTTTAGCGAACATCATTGCATAAATGCTAGCAAAAGCCAAAGTCAAAGCTGTATCTTTTCTGTCCTGCAGCTGCCAGAGCAGGTTTTAGAGGAGAGTAGTCTTGGAATGGCTTTTCCCCTGTTTGGGGTCGGCTGAGGGGTGGAGTGATGGCAAGTCCCAAAGTGCAGCTTGCACTGCCTTTCTTTTATTGCAAGGCTTATGCTAAGACAGTTTTCAGTCTTTGGGAAGGACCCTGCATAATTATGTGAAGGAGTCAAGGCTCATTCATTTGAAATCATGGATTGAAAGAAATTTAAAAAGAAGAGGGAATGTTTTGTCACAGATACTCTGAATCATTTTATTTAGCTGAAATTTATGAACAAAATATTTTGCTGGTTTGGCACTTCCAATTCCATTAGGAAGCTTGATAATTTAACTTCTTGTCCAGACACAATATCAAGCTTGCCATATCCAAGAAGATCTGATTTTGATCATCCCTACTGGGGTTGGTCGTTTGATGGAAATAATAAGGTAGTTTCTATGCTACCTCAAGAGACTGCAATTCCTTTATAACAGCTCTGTGTAGCAACAATCCCCAGTCTGAGCTCTGTACTTTCTGCTTGTTGAGCAGTCCAGGGTTCTCATACATGGCCTTTTCCATGCCAAAAATGGATGCTAGGAACCTCATCTCTGTGTCACACTTTCTGCCTACAGCTACAATCATCCTAATTGGGTCCTACTGCTTTTGTACGAGAGCAGAGGAATAGGAGCACAGCAAAATGTAGCTGCTATAGATTCCTGACTGCGATGGCTTTTAAATATCTCTCCACCACCTTATACCACTTTTATGCATTTTTCCATAGCCAGATAAATGTGAACTCCATTACTCCAATTACCAGCATCACAAATCCTCTCCCTCAAAAAGAGTAATTTGATAGTTAAAAAAATTACAAAGATGCACAACTGCATCGCAAATTCAAGACTTAGTGTTGCAGTCGCTGAAGCGTTGTGAGGGAAAAGCACTCTGGTGCCCTGGAGTTCAAATCTACAGCAGTGCATTCAGGATGTCTGAGCTCTTGAGAGCATTTGCTGGTATAGTGAATTAAATTTAGAGCCGTGCAAATCCGGCTTTGGATTTAGATTTGTGAGATTCACCTTTGACCTGGCTTTGGATGGAGATTTGGATGCCTGTCTTGTTCAAATATGAGGGCACTGTATATATTGTGCCACTTTGCAGGATATGGGAAAGGATAGAATTTCTACAGAGAATACTTTACCTACTGGTTAAGAATTCAGGCTATGGCATCAGCTTATGTCCATGTCTCTTCTTTTCTATAAGATCAGGCTTTAAAGAGTCTGCAGTATGAAAAATTCCAACTAAATAGTCTTGAAGTGAAGAGCAAACTGGGAAAATATCATCAAGCTTTGGCAAGTTGTAGATAATGATCTAAGTAAGTGGATTAATGCAAACCATAATAGACAGTTTTTCAAACAGTAATCACTTATGGCTTTTCTGGAAAGGTTAGGTTTGCACTATAATGTCTTTTGGATTTTCTATTTCTTTCATGAGGATAGGGGAAAGTAAAGCTGAGAAGAGTTTCTAGATGTTCATAAAGATGCTGGAAAACACTGTTAAAAAAAACCTTTCTGGATGTTTTAACCAAACTTTTAACTGAAAAAACAAACCCAGCTCTGAGACCAGAGATGTCCTCACTAACAAGACAAAACCGGAAGAATCTTTCTGCGAGAACTTCATGTGGCCATCACCATACAGCTAGTCCTTCCTCCCCAAAATTAGCACCCGCGCATGGGCATCAATGCCAAAAGCTGCATCTTTTTTCCTAATCTGTTTTCAAAATACTCTGCCATCTCAGCTGTCCAGACTTCCTGTGCTAATGGTTGCCATGACAGGAATTTTCTCTTTAATCCCTTTTTAGGGACACCCTTTCACCTACAGCAGTGATTATACTGGTCACAGCTTCCTGCTGAGCCCTGTCTGTTTGCTAAAAGAAAAATGGAAACAAAAATGGAAAGCCAGCCAAAGTCTTTCGTATACTGAATACCGAGTAACAGAATACGCAGGAAAAAATAAAATAAATAAAATTTAATTATATAAAATTAAATAAAAAAATTAAAAGGCTAGGAACTATTTCTGTCCTTGTTAAAAAAAAAAGAGTAAAAGTGCAATTTTTCAAATTGTATCTGCTTCAGAGACTGTGAATAATAAATTTCTCTCATTGAATCTTAGAGGCATGAAGATGAATCAGCAGTGTCTGATTTTCATTTGAGGAGAAATCTCTTGGGAAAAACCTAGAAAGGACATCCATTGATTGCAAATTTCTCAGGCATTAGGAGTAAAAAGGTACTTCCTGGAGCACATCAGAGCCCATCAGCCTCCAGCACCCTACCTTTTGTGCCCACTCTGGCTGCCCTACAGCCCTCTATCCACATGACTGAGGAGTTCAGCATGGCATCAGTGCTCTCTGAACATGCAAGCATATCCCTTGCACCACCGTTGTGATCGTTTTTGGACTCACCTGCCGTCAACACAGTCTGCATCAAAATCCTCAGCACCATCAGGTTCCAGCAGTGGCTTTGCAGCTGTGCTGAACCAGAGCAAGTACTCGCAGGAGGTGAAGAGGCCAAAATATTCTCTGTGCCTATGTCTGCTCAAACACCACAGGCCTTGCACATGGACCTCTCACCCCTCCTCATATGCTCTTTTCTCTATTGTTGCTTTGCCTACACATTGTTGCACTATTGTTGAGTAATATTCTCTATATATTGATATATTAAAACACTGTAATCATAGGTTTCAGGTCAAGCTGCAGTTAAACAACAACAGCAATGTCCACGTTTCCAGGTGATAGTTTCCCATGTAGTGTGAATCTGTGTATCTTGGGGAAACACAGAAGGACAAAGTAGTAATTAAGAAGCAAGTAATACAAATAGGCATCTTGGTGGTTTTGTCAGAGCTCTGTGAATCCACTTTAGCTGAAAATATGGACCTGTTTCAGCCAGGAAACAGAACAGGAAAAAGGATATACAAAATGTGTGCAAAAACGAGGAGCACATTGAAATGATACCTTTTCCCACTTACGCATACAAAGGTGCAATGACAAATTTGAGACCATGTTCCCCTCATATCTTTCTCCTTTTCTCAAAGCTGATGTGAGAGAGTGTCCCCCAACAGCAGGCAGGAATGCAGAGTTGGAAAACATATGGGAAGCATTTAGTGGGCTGGTTCAAATGGAAAACTGAAAGAGATGCCAACACTCTCGGGGATTTCCAAACCTTATACATTCACAGGTGCACATATACAGCTGTAGGTAGGAAGATAGCTTTTGGTATGCTGAAGGCTTCAGGTGTCCATCTGAGCTTCCTAATTCTACTGAAAGCTCTGCTGCTTTACAGCATGCTTCTTCCATGTTGCTGCTCCCTTTCCTTGTTTTTTTCCTGCCCTTCTTGTTCATACCACCATACCACAGGAGGATAAAATGGCTTGCACAAAGTAGAAACTGCAGCTCAATCTTCTGTGGACTCTGTGGACTGAGAACTTCTGTCGTTCTCTTCCACCAGCTGTGTTTCTATGATGGTTTGCATAGCCAGGGTTGTCTGTGCTCAAGATGAGCAGTATAAAAGAAAGCTTACAAGGAAATTCCAAAACAGATCTTACTGTGCAGAGAACTCAAAGCTGAGGATGACGCAGTGCATATAAAACCTGAGGAACTGAAAAAAGAACGAAAAGCAGATTTTGTATATCTTGATCTCCAGCTAAAATGCCCAAAGCAATACAAAATATACCAACAATTGTGAAAATGAGAGGAAGCAAAGTACATTTTCCTTTTTTCCTGATGGACTCAGTTTTGGACTCTTCCATGAAAGTCTATTAACTTTTTTTTGTGAAAAAAAATCCATTATGAACACATAAAACCCATTTTTTCTGCTGAATATTAAACTTAATGTGAATTTTAAAATATCAAGGGCAACTTTGCACACATTCTAAAAATAAAGATATTTTTAAACTCCTCTAAAGTTTTAGATATTACTATCCTTACCTGGATTAATTGCAATGAAGCAGAAAACAAGCACTCATCATCACACATCCATGCTGGTTGAATCCTTTTGCTATGGGCATCTTCTGGGGAACACTATGAATTCACAGAAGATGAAACAGATACAGTGACTCTGTTGGGTTTTGGACCCTCAGACATCCACCCCCTCCCTTTATCAAGGGCCACACATTCTCATTTTTTGACATACTTCAGCCAAAGCTTAAACAAGCTCACAAAGACCTCACTCTTTACTCCCTGAGGTTTGCACTGAGGGCATGACCCTGGTCCAGATGGGCTGGTGGCTTCCCCAGAGCTCCTTTTCCTCTGCTTTGCTGAGCTAAGGCATCCTGCATGCTCTCTGAGTTTACATCTGCCTCCCTCTCTGAATTCATCTCTTGGCTTGCTGAGAGGGCATAATCCTTATGTCAGTGCTCCTTTGTTTCTTCATTTGCTCTGCTGATCTGTACATGACTTTTCTTTGGTTGCTGAAGGGTTTTCTGCTGCGTTCTCAAAGCCTGCCTGCTGAGCTTACTCCATCACCCATTGAGCTCAGCCACCTCCCCTGCTGTATTTCTACAGGCACAGAAAATGGCAAGTCAGAGGCAGGAGTGAAGTGGCAATGGACTGGCAAGACTAGGAGAGCCCAACTTCCCAGGAGCAAGTTGTGCTGTCTGCACAGTGCCTGATATTACACATGATGGCCTCAGGCACAGCTCGCCAAGCCTCATCTGCAGGCTTGCATAACCTTCCCTCAAGTGCCATGGAGGGCATGCTCTATCTGCGCTGAGAAAAAAGCCTTCAGGATAGTTCTCTTCCAGAGAGCTGTCTTTATCCTGGCCACAGAGTAGAGAAGGTAATGCAGCCTCTAGTTACGCTGCAGAACTACTCAAAGACCTCACTCGAGTTCAGACTGATCCTTGCCATGGCTCACTAACAATCCGAAGGCAACAGTGGATAGCCCTGCTGTCAAACACACCTTCTGCAGCCCTTCCTTTGTTTGCTGTTTTGCTTGATAGTCTGACATCTCCTTCCAGCTACACTTAGACATATTTGTAAAGGCTGATCACCTTTACATTCTGCCACCCAACTTTAATGTGGAATAAAATTGGCTCTTCATCCCACAGAGAAGCTGGGGGAGGACTTTTTGTGCATAGGGACCCATGTGAAAAAAGAGGCAGAGATCAGAGCTTTGGGAAAACAAAGGTCCTTTGTATTATATTCTTCAAATTCTGAAATAAATTAATATATTCAAAATTACCACAAATAGAGAAATTCACAAGAATTACTAGACTAGAAGCACCATATTTTTTCCACTCAATACCTCAAAATAAACTAAGTATCTTCTCATGCACCAGTAGCCAGCTTCAAGGTAGTCACCAATGTCTGTGAGACAGCACTGGCTGGAATGCTGCTGTGGGTAGAGGTGGGCAGCTCTGGGAAGAGCTTCCCTTCCCTTGGGACACATGGGACTCGCCACTCAAACTGCAAGGCTGAATTTTCTGGGGCTGAAGTTTCAATCCGGAGCACACGGAAGAGGATTTTGGAAGGATGCACTGATTCCTCCAGGTGCCATGACTGCAGACAGTTTGAACAGGAGTTGACAAACAAAGGCAGGAAAGCAACTGTCAAAGTAGAAATACAGTCAAAAGTAAATACAAGCAATTTCCAGTTTGGCCAGTGCTGTGTTTAGCTATTTTTCATTTATGTGGAAGAGGTACATTTACTGCTTTCTTTATCACCAAAAAATATTTTGTTCAAAAAGTTGCTTTCAAACTCCCAAGTCTCATAAAAATATTTGCTCATTCTATTTTCTGTCTTTTTTTTATTACCTTCTTTCTACAGAGACATTTTACAGCTGTAATTAATCAGATATCCTATTGTCTATTCCTTATATAAAATCCCGTATACAAAAACACCTTAATAGGAGCTGAACTTTGTGTATAGTTTTTTACTAGAAAGCCAGTCTTTGAAAAATGTAGTCACAACTTCCAGCTACTTCAGAATGTGTCACAAGCTCTACCAGTTCATAAGTCTGTCTGTTCAAACCATGAAGGTAAGGGTGCTTCAGGAACCGTCAGTTGTGTTCAATAAACTGTGTCGATTCTTTTCATCTAGATCTCCTAAGTCATCCCAGCTCTGGACCTCAGTTGCCATATGGAATACCACTTTGTAATACAATCTGAAACACACTTTCAGTTCATAAATGTGCTCGTGTTTAGAACTACAAAGGACACTTCCTGGCCATTCAGCAGGGTTTCTCTCTCAGTCCCTCCCCCTCTCTCTTAATTCTCTTTCTCTCTCTCTCTCTCTCTCTCCTTCTCTCTTTCCCCCTGCTCCTCCCACCCCACACCCCACCTCTGCCTCTGAAATTATCAAGCCACTTGGTCCGTTATTTTGTTCATACCAACTCAATTCTTGTGATATCTTACGAATAATAATGAAAGTGCTGCTTTAAATAGGATATGGATACTGACCTTCAGTTATCATTACTTTTAATCTCTTGTTTTGTAGATGGTGCTTTGCTGAATATGCTTTCCAGCTACTTTTAAAAGAAATTTTAAAATCTTTAAAATATATAGCAAATGTGAGTTAAAAAAAAAAAGTAGCTGGCAAGGATTCTGTCTCATTACCAACATATTTTTTGTACAGCTTTTGTTTTTAGACTCCACCTTTTTTTTCCATCTTCCAGCAACACTGAAATGATGTATTTGATTAGGTAACTATAGCTTGCATATCAGTGCCTTCAGAGCATCTGTGAAGCTTGCATATTTCAATGACTTTGTAGTTTGGAGTTCAGTGAATAATGTGAAAATTGCACACACATAAGGCAAACTTACACTATCTTTTTTAAAAACGATTCAGAACAGTCTATGTTTCAGCTCTGAAAGGCTCTATTTTCTCTTTTCTGTTGTACACACAAGAGGTCATCAGAGAAAGGAAAACTCTGTGCAGACTGAGTTAGCCTATGTTGTACACAGGGCAAAGCACACTCTTAAAAATCTCACCTAGTAACAGTGTAAAGAGGCCAAGGGGGTGTTTCTTCTGCCATAGTGTTGGCCATAGTTTATGCGGTTGAGGCAATATTACAGCATGACACAGGACTGGGTGCTGATGCCACCTGGTCAGGAGCATCCAGCCTGTCTTGGAACCTGCCTGGATGGTGGCAGGGTCATCTTTTGTCCCTTGTCTGCTGTGAAATTACACAGAAGAGAAAGCAACTACTCTGCTGTCAGGCATTTGAGAGTATTGCAGGACTGGAAAGCCAGACAGAGCGTCAGAAATGCTGTTCCATGTCCAACCTCTCTGCCCCTGGCGAGGGACAATGCTTGGAATGAAATCAAGAAGGCAGAAATATGCCCAGCAGCAATTTCCTCAGCCTTTGAGAAGCACTCATTTCTTTCCTAGGTAGCTGCATGAAGTAGTACAGAAATGTGCTTTTTCTTCTCTGAGAAAATGCCAGCACCTTGCTTTTTTGTCTGTTACTTCTAAGGGACCAGCTGAATTGCTGCGGGGAGCAAAGAGGGCTCCCATTGCTGTCTGTCAGCCTGGAAGATTTCCAGAAAATCATGGGGGCTGTGCTGTGGGCAATAGGGGTATGCAGGGATCCTGAGCCTCCTGCCACCAGGGACTAAAAGCAGATACTTGGGTGAGAGTAAAACATGTACTGCCCTGGAGGGGTCCTGGTGACCCCATCCTGCCCTGCTGCCTGCAGCTCCCCACAGCTGTGAATGCCATGACATATCATGGAGGTGCCGGACTTCTGCAGTACAGATGTGGTGCTGCTACGCCTTGGAACCACAAAGAGTGGAAGGACATCAAAAGAGCATATGCCTCAGCAACGGCCCTTTCCCAGCAGCCAGCTGTCCTTCCTGCTCAGAGCCATATGTGCACTCAGCCCCCTCCAGACCCTTCTGGAAAGGAGCTCTATTTGGAATTGGTACAGGCTGGGCACAAAGGTACAGCCTGCTCTCCTGGCACACTACTCAGCTCGGCCTCACTGCCAGTGTGTTTGCACCCAGTGGATTATTACAGCAGCAGCAGGAGATGCAACTGTACAAATTGGAGGGACACGTGTCTGGGTGTGTCAGGATGTCACTTGTGCCATGGAGTCAGCACAGAGAAATGGAGCTGAGGTGGTGAGAGTTGAGGGGTGGTTTGCACATAAAGATTTTAAATTAAGGGGTTTCCACCCTGGAAAAGAAGCAGCATGGAAGTAGTGTGAAATATCAGAGAAGAATAGGGATATCTTGTTTCATTGTGGCTCACTGAACAAGTACTGAGCAGCACAAAGGAAGAACAAAAATCCCAGAGCAAATTCCCTTACAGCTAGCATGAAGTCAAACACTGAAATGCATTGTCAGAGGATAATCAGCCAAAAAGCATAAACAAAGTGAAGAGGTCTTAGAAGAAGGAACCACCATGCAAAAACCACTCAATCTTTATCTCAAGAGGCGTGGGATACTAGAGTGGTATTCCATTTTTTATACTTTTATAAGCATCCAGTACTTTTAGGAAAAAAGCAAGAGACTAAATGGAACTGTAGACTGATTCAGAACAGCTGTTTTTCTGGCAAGTTCGCAGATTAGTTGTGAAATTATTCAATGTTTGTTAAAAATCATCTTAAATTTTCTTGGTTTACTTTTTAAAAATATATTAAGGATCAAATTTAACACCATAAAAATAAAAAAGCTATAATCATGTGTTAGAAGACATTGTGACGTTAATGAAGAAGATGTCTATTCCACATTACAAGTATATCAGAATGAAGAGAGAACAAAACAAACAAAAATGCAGAAGGGTGTAATTACAAGAAGACAACAAATCACAGTAATTTTTTTTTCTGATGCAGAAGTTACGCTGTTTAAATGCAATGAGAATAGAAAACCACCAATTTTCATGGAATAGGAAATAATAAGTTTTAGTCCTTTTTCCTAGACTGCAGCTTTGAAACTCCAAAACCTGGGAAGAGGAGAGGCAGACACAATGATATGCTGGTCAGTTGGTGACAAGTGATGCAGTTTCCAAGAATCTGTCACTCTGAAAGAATGGAAACCATCCTGGAGAGTTTTGTGTGGCAAGGAGTTTTGAACTGGGGTAAAAGATCTGCAATTGCGTTACACTGCACAGTGAAAGCCCTGCACACTCTTAGCAGACTTTAATCAATTCCTGTGAGCTGAAGCTGAAACAGTCATGGGTGCTTAGTTAATATATTAAGTTTTTAAGCTCAGTTTTTCTTCCATTATTCTTTTTTCTTTTGTATTTTTTGAGAAAGTGATGCAATTCAATCTGAAGTCACACAGAAGGTCCATGATCTAGGCATTTCTTCTCTGTGCTCCTAGTCATAGCATCCCCACTGGCTGATACAACCACTGATAACAAGATTCGGCCTTTTTAGTCCAGGTTTGCCTAAGCCCCACCAGAAAAAAACTTGGTCTGGAGCAAGTCTTGAACATCAGTTACCACTTTTGCTCTGTGTCTTCTAGGTAGTCCCAAGGCAGTTGTTGGGGAAATTTCCCCATAAGGATCATTACATCCAACTCCATGGTCCTCAAGGGACTATCTAAAACTTGGCTTTAAGACCAAAAATGTCCTACAGATATTCCTTGAACTCTGCCAGGTGTGGAGCCATGACAACTTCCCTGGGGATCCTGTTCCAGTGACTGGCCACCTTCTCAACGAAGAACCTTTTTGTAATGCCCAATGTGAGCTCACTGTGATGTAGTTTCGTACTACCTCCTCATACCCCAGTCACTGGTCACCATATAGAGATCAGCACCTGTCCCTCCACTGCCCCCTCGAGGAAGTTGTAGGCTGCCATGACATTACCCCTCAAATTTCTCCAAGCGGAGTAAACCAAGTGACCTCAGCCACTCAACCTAGGTCTTGTCCTTAAGAACTTTCACCATTTTTTTTTTCATTTTTCCTGAAAAATCTGTGACTTTTTTACCATGATGACAACTGCAAGACATCAATGAAAGACAACTTGTCACTTGCTGCTCTGTACCTATTAATTGTCTGCAGTTTACATAGGCATGGCTGCCACAGAAGCAAAGTGAGATATTTCCACTTTCAAAATGTATTCAGTGTGTACTTTTCTGTGTGTTTTTTCACTCCACCAATGGCAACTCTCTAAAGGTCCCACCTCTCCCACTGCTTCCTCGTTTGAGTTTGCCTTGCCCTGATGGGACACTCTCACACTGTTCCCTTCATTGGTAGTGTCTTTTTGTATATTAGGATGGCAGAAATAAACAGCAATGACTACGTTGTTATTTCCAAGAGGAAAATGTTAACAGGACATTTATACCACACTCTATGTTCTTCTTGCAAACATAAGAGTCTCGTTCTTCTCAGCAGCTGCATACTTCAAGGTCTCTGCTTATGTGGGGGGACAGTAAAGAAATAGACTTTTTCTCCAAAGGGTTTGATCTGTCTTGGCAAGACCCACAATATCTACAAAGTACTAGCTTAGCCAAAAGAGGATAGCTGGATAGCAGCACTGATGTAGCTGAGATACGCAGAAGGCCCTGTGGTCTTTTCTGTTATGGTTAAGTTTTACACAGCAAAAGGTTTGCAAAAGATTACAAACAGTTTGAATAGTCAGCACTGTAGACCACTAAAAATACCAAGACACCAGAAAAGTAGGAATAGAGATTGTTGGTGCAAAAGGTGAGGGGGACAAAGAATCAGATACTGAGACTATTTTTTTTGTTCTGATGGTTGAACAGCCCTACAGCTCTGCTACATTTTAGCTCTGGTGTGGACATTGCTGCTAGCATTTTCTTTCCTTAAACTCAGAAGAAATTAAGCTGCTTTTTTGGTTTTGTGGGAGCTTTTTACCTGTGCTCTGTGCTTTCCTTCTAAATGCTGATCTATTTTCTGTCAGTATCTTTCCCCCCGAATGGAAAGATTCATGTATGTGCGTCTCTGATCCAGTTTCCCAGCAAATCACTGAAACAGGCTGATGAACTTCTGTGGAGTATCCCTAAGTCAACCACATACTGGCTTTGGCTTTCTGGAGCCAAAGCCATAAACAAATCCTTCCAGAGAACTTCTGTTATATTGCATTTGATTTACATTTCCAGTTAGAGCAAATTTTTTAGCTGATTTCCTAGCTCTGCTCTATTGCTGTTTACATGCCATTTCTATTTCCCAGTTGCATTTACTAAGCAGGTAAGTTTTTTAAGGGTGTCTTTTTCTTTTGTGGAATCTGTCCCAGATTCCAAGACAAGGGACAACATAGATACTTACAGGGCTCCTCAACCCTTTACTTTTAGGGTGTGAAGAGAGCTAGCCCCCACTCTTCTGGCTACTCTTAAAGTGCAGACATCTCTATTCACAACTACAAAAAGATCCCTTTGTGCAGCATATTTTCATTGTTTTTTGAAAAGCACTTCATTCACTCTTGAGTTCACATAAAAGGTCTCATGATATATTTCACAATAACCATGTAATAATCAATGCTATGATTGTGTCTTTTGATAAGGAACAGAATTCTTCGCGTGTACACACATTATTAGCCTGAGCAGCAATATAATTATCATTTGATTTGTTGAGTCAAAAAACTGGTCTTTCAGGAATCCTCTACTGTTAAAACAAGAGCTAAGCCTCACCCTTATCATACCAAGTGCTTCTTAAGAAAATTCCAGGTCAACCTCATAGGTAAGTAGCAGGGGACAGACCTATGTCTCTTATAGGTGTAGATAGAGGTCCAGGTATATCTCCAGGTATAGATGCTTCATAAATTTCCCACTGCACTTGTTCTGTACTTTCTGTGAATAGCATTTTGCAAATTGCCTATGAACTAGCATATGAAATTAAGAAAGGAGATCATCACTTAGAATGATCATTGTTTTAAAAACTCAGATGGAGATACATTATGCTGCAGATAACACAAGATTACTGTCACCAACTACTCTATACAAGATTAATGCAGAGCAGTCCTAATGCACCATTCTCCAGATTCATTGGAAAGACCAAAGCAAGTGAAAGACTTAAACTGCAGGAAAGGAGGTTTAGGTTGAGAGTAGTATTTTCTTTTTCTCTGCTTGTAAGGAGAGAGAAGCAGGGCACTACCTTGCCATGGGTAGCAACAGCTTCAATTAGCTAAGGTTGCTCACAGCCCCATCCAACCTGGCCTTGGACATCTACAGCGATGGGGTTTCCATAGTTTGTCTGGGCAACCAGTTCCTTTCCCTTACAACCCTCACAGTAATGAATGTCTTCCTTATATCTAACCTAAACCTACTTTCTTTCAATTTGAACTCATTCCCCTTTGTCCTGCAAATACATGCTCTTGTAAAAAGTCTCTCTCCATCTTTCTTTTAGGCTTCCTTCAGGAATGGAAGGCTGCTACTAGGTCACCCCTAACCTTCCTCTTATCTGGGCTGAAATCTTAATTTTCTCAGCCTTTCCTTATAAGAGAGGTGCTCCATCCCTCTAGTCAACTTGGTAGCCCTACTCTGGACTTGTTCCAACAGGTCAATGTCCTTCCTGTGCTGGAGACTCCAGAGCTGGATACAGTGCTCCAGGTGGGGAGTGTCTCACCAGAGCAGAATAGAGGGACAGAATCACCTCTCTCAAACTTCTGGCCACACTGCTTTTCATGCAGCCCAGGATACAATTAGCTTTCTGGACTGGAAGTGCACATTGCTGGGTTATTTCCAGCCTCTCATCCACCAGCACCCCCAGTCCCTCTGCAGGGCTGCTCTCCATCTGTTCATCCCCCTGCCTGGATTGATACCAGGGCTGGTCTGACCCAGGTGCAGCACCTTGCTCTTGGTCTTATTAAACCTTATGAAGTTCCAATGGGACCTCTTCTAGAGCTTGTCCAGGTCCCTCTGGATGGCATCCTGTCCTTCAGGTGTGCCAGGTGCACCACTCAGCTCGGTGTCACCTGCAAATATGTTGAGGGTGCACTAATTTCCTTTGTCTATGTGATTAACGAAGATATTAAATAACAGTGACCTTAATACAGACCTCTGAGGGGTCCATATCTTCATTCATGTCCATTGGGACTCTCAGCTGTTGACCACTACCCTCTGGATGCAACCATCCAATCAATTTTTTATCCAACGGTTCATCAAGTCCATCTCTGTCCAATTTAGAGAGAAGAATGTTGTGGGAGACCACATCAAAGGCTGTACAGAAGTCCAGGTAAATGATATCTATAACCCTTTCCTTATCTGCTGAGGTAGTCACTTCATCATAGAAGACAACTGAGTTGGTTTAAGGAGGAATGAAGATTTGATTAATTTTTTATAATAAAATCTATATTATAAAAATAC
This sequence comes from Serilophus lunatus, assembly GCA_013399895.1. Taxonomy (NCBI): domain Eukaryota; kingdom Metazoa; phylum Chordata; class Aves; order Passeriformes; family Eurylaimidae; genus Serilophus; species Serilophus lunatus. The sequence continues at coordinate 349,897 of VXBA01003013.1, read as the reverse complement.
TGTTAAGCATATTCAACTTGTTGGCATGATAACAGCTAATGACATTGTAATGACAATGTATTTTTTTTTATTCTCAGTTACAATGTCTCAGACTTTCAAAGGACATCTTGAAAAAGGAATGGTGGGTGATGTCAGGGAAGGAAAGTCAGGAGAAGTGAAAGATTAGGATACACCAGTTTCTTTGATGACTTCAGCTGTATAGTTTGTCCATCTATCCGCAGTTTATCAGACTGGAAAAATTAACCACTAGCTGTTTCATGACCTGGATTGCAATGAAACTCCACTTACTCACTCGTTTGAGCCTAAATCTTCTCCAGGACCACACACCAGCGAAAAGGAGCCTCCATTTCTTCCTGCAAAGTCTCCATGGCTGGAAATTTCATAGATGTGCTTTGCTTGCTCAGGCTACTCTTTAGCAGCTGCAAGCTACAACTTACTTGATCTTTCGTGTATGAACACAGTTCATCAAGGTGAATGAGACAAAACAGATAACAAAAATAATTTGGCACTTCCCTGTGTTCTGAATTGACTAGTCTTACTAAGATCAGTTCACCTTAGTGCATTAGGAACTAGTTCTTCCCAGAAAGAAGTGGCATATGAAATAACCTGACCCATCTGGGGGCATTAATGTTAAAATAACAGGAAAGAAAACAATGTTGTCCTTTTTTTGAGTCAGCATCTTTCTAGCACAGACAGACATTGGCCCAAAATATGTAGTGCCTGTTGCAATTCTTGTAATTCCTCCTAATATTACAAGAGGAAATGAATTTATTTCCTGGTATCTAAATTCTCTCATGCTATCAGACAGGCCTAAGTTATCTTTGTGCAGGGATGCATATACAGTAGAAATTTTTTCAGAAATCCCTGTTGGCATGAAGTTAGTATCTTTTGTCTCTTGCACTATTTTCAGATTTGCAAGAACAAATAGGTGTGTTTAATGGAATCCTAGTGCCTTCCTAATAAATAGCATCTTTATGCTTTCAACAGGTCTCTTATTTGTCCATTTTGTATCTAAAGAACAAATTTTTGCATAAAGTATATTTGAAGCATTTGCGTATAAATTTTCTCTTTGTTGGAGCTTATTTATCCATCGTAGAACTAAAAGTCATATTTTGACAGCTGTGTTTACTGAATATTCAGAAGGAAAACATGAAAAACCCAATCAAAAAATATGGATGCATTCAAGTGACACCCTAAAAAAGAGATAAACATTAAGTCTAGCATGAGATGAATGTACCAAGAATGAACATGGGTTTGCTTTTGTCACCTTGTTTGTTCTTCTTCCTATTGCTATATGAAGCTAGTATACTCTTTGCCTAGAGCCTGGTTTTGGATAAGGGTTAATATCTTCTTTCCCTTCTGTGGAAAACCACACACTACTTCTGTCTGCCAAGCCACAGGATCTGAGCTCCATCTGCGGCACGAATACAGGGCAGCTCTAAGCAAAATGTGCACATATGTCAACTCTGCAGGCCAATAATGCAAAGCCAGAAACCTTCAATCAGGCAAATAGGAACCATTTTTATTATAAGGACCCTAAATGCAATGCTCATTTTTACAACATATAACATTTATCTTTGACTTAAAGATTTTGCCTAAAACTCTAAGTATGCAGGTCACTAGGTGGCTTGAAATGTCTTTTTCAAACATTGCTCTCTCATGCTCCTACTGGCACTTATATGCCAAGAGCATGAGTTTAACATATGTTGGGGGCGCATAAAATCTCTGTAGCCGAAAAACAAATGTATGAGCAATGGTGGCACTGAGGAGCAACATGTGTCAGCCCTTGCCTCAGTCAGATAAAAGTGTCAATGAAAAGGAGGGGCATCAGGATAAGAGAAGGAGGCAAAAGAAAGAAGCCAATGAGAAAGGAAAGAACACATAAAGTGATGATGCCTGTTAACATCATTTGTCAAATACAGTAAAAATTTTACTGGCAGAACTTTTTTGACTAAATGCATATTGTAGGATTTTGATCAAATTGTGTCCAGCAGCACAGGTTTTCAGATAATTTCAAAGTCCTTATAGAACAGTCATACATACCATTACTGTCATTCTTTTGCAAAAGGCATCTTCATATAAGACCAGTTCTGAAATAAATGGTATTTCTTTCCTCTCCTCCAAGTTCTAGTAAAAATTAGCTCTCAAAATGCATACTCACCTTCTAAAACAATATCAGTATTCATCACTGGGAATGAAAAAGTGAATTACAGCTGAGTGCATTCAGTATACCAGCCGGTGAATAAAGAAAAACAGCTGCTGATGGCAGCCAACTGTGAAGAACATGTGGACAATGTTATGTTCAGAACATAAGTGAACAAGTTGCATGCTGGCATGTAGTCTTTTGCTACAAAGGTGCCCAGTGCAGTATAAAACTCTACAAACGGAGCCAAATTGTACAGATTAGAACCAATGTAGACAAAAATTACCGTAGTTGAGGTTACACAGCTGCTGCAACTGGCACAGGCCTTGTCTTGCACCATGAGCTAGTGCCTAATGGGAACTAAAGTTTAAATGTGATTCCTGTTAACCTGGCGAAAACAATAAGCTGAACCGGTAAACCATTAAAGCATCCTTCAATATCCATACCTTAGTTCGTGCAAAAGAATGTCTAATTTATGACAATATTTTTTTATATATTTTTTTTAATTTCAGAACACCAGAACTGATAACCATAGTTTGGAGTGGAAACGTGAATTCACATCGAGGAGAGGCAATAACCTGTTCTCCGTCATGAGTACTTTGTCTGGGAACCAAATGATTTGGAAACCTCTTTCCAAATTAATCCCTGGACAGCTCTTTTACATGGGCAATCTTCATCTCCCAACTACAAGAAAGGAGAGTTGACTCCCCTACCACACTTAGATTGAGCTCATTATGAAGTTCACAGCACTACCAGAGATGTCCTGTGAGATCAGATCTTCTATGACCTGCACGGGAAGTGTGAAATTCCATATGACCAAATCTCCAGTGGCAGTGTACAAGAGAAACAGGTCACTTGACAAGTATATCTATTCATGGGTGACTGTGACAGAAGCATCCCTTGCAAAGCAGCACCTTTTAACAGAGATGTGTCTTCTCTAGTTGTAAGGTATCTGTTGCTATGAACACAGCCCTCAAGGTAGGTTAGACCAGAGCACTCATGGGAATGGGAGGCTGGGAGTCTGGACAGCAATTCATTGCAATGCTTAATCACTTGCATAGACAACCACCTCACTTCCTCCTTATTTGCTAGTGATGAATATATCTCACTGGAATTTCTCTTGCCTCTCCTCATGGAGGTGGGAGTCCTTGTTAAAGTTTTCCCTGTAGGCCATTACAGAACATTTTTGAGGCATTGGCTGTTTCTCTCCTCTCCCATTTCCAGAGTATGGTCTCTTTCCTTCTCATTTGTTAAGACACTTCTTTTATTTTCTATTTCTAAGGCAGCTGTCATCTGCCAGACAGCAATATGGATGCTGCATGCAAAGACTGACACATTTCTCTTCACATACACAAGGTGCATTATCTGCAGCCACCACCTCCAGAGACATTTGCTGCACCTCACAAGCTCCTCCCACTAGGGACATTTTCACCCCTTAAAAAGTTGTTCCACTTGCTGAATATCAGAGATGCATGCCATTGGAACCCTCTCAGAGGCTCATATGGCCCTCATGGCTGTCCCATCTGACATTTTCTATCACTTCACTGAACATTTAGCTATGGGAGGAGTCCAGGCCTGTTTCATTGATGGAGGTGCAGAAAAACTAATGGTGGGTTTAAGCTCACCTTCAGTCACCCACCCCCAAAACCAGGAATCTAATCAGAACTAATCATCTAGGCTCTATCTACAGCTGTTGAAGAAAAAGGCAGGTACATCCAGAGCATGATTCATTCTTCTTTTCTTGGACAAATATCCTAAAAGAGGATATTTGGATCTGTACTCTGCAGATGCCTGTTTGTCTGCCTGAATGATAGAGGAGACCAAAATTACTATCTTATCTGAGATACCTATCTGCAGGATGACTTCAGCTAAGTGCTAGGCTCCTATTCCAAGTGATGCATCCAAGACCAAGTTGAGAGTCTGAGATGGAGTCAGGAATCAGACTCTTTCTCCCACTTTGCAGGCACCTAGCCAATTAAAGCGTCCTCCTTCTCAGTGGAGCCATCCTTTAAAGCATGTTAAAAATGTTTATCCTATCCCTCTGATACCACACCTCTGACACCAGAATTATTTGGAAATCGAAAAGCTACTATCAAAACAGATGTAGAGGTTTTCCACTGTCTTTTTGGTTTTTTTTTAAACAGCAACAACGAAAACAAAAACTGACAAGCAGGAAAATTCAGGAAGAAAAGCTTAAGGCTAAGGCATGGTTTCTATCTAATTTGAATTCAAATAAGTTTTTAATTATTTTTAAGTTTATTTATAGCCTTCAATTGTTTAAAATTGTGTGTGAAAATAGTATACAGAGCTTAAATATTCTCTAGAACACCAGGCAGAATCACAAACACTGCTAATTTTCAGGCATGCTGTTTGCTTGATCAACAAAACAACACGATACCTGGCTTTGTGTCCTGACTAAGCCGCTGAGGAAATGTATTTTATATACCTTAAAAATGTCTATAAATATGGCCCTATCTGAGACTTAGTGAGAAGATTTGATCTTTGGAGGTGATGCTAGAACTCATTCTCAGTTTTCAAGTGCCCTGGAGAATGTAACAGGAACAAATAATTTTCCAGAAGTACTGTTTAACTAACCATAGTACTCCTTATATCACATATATATATTTTCCTAGTAAATGCCATTGGCATTTTCAAAACTCTTTCTGTATCTTTGCATTAAAATGGAAAGCATGTGTCTCAGAGGCCTTTCTATATCATCCCCTTTTGACCTTGTTGAACCCTTTTGGCTTTTATACCCATTGCATTCTCAAGGATGTTACTCATAGCAGTAAGGGCCCAGGACTTGATCCAAATACAGTGACTGTTTCTCTTCCTTTGTTCAATGCTTCCACAGGAGCCTATCCAATTATTTTTCAGAGAGCACAAATGAGAGTGGCGGTAACAGTGAATTACAATAGGTTTGTTGTTTACAACTCATTTATTTCATGCAACAAATGAATGGTAGTTCTTTCACCCACTAGCTTCCAAGGATTTTTGAGAGCAGCAAATATGTCAGAACCTCTTCAAAAAGTCATTGAATATATAAGCTTTGAAGTACTAAGTAGCTTAATTCAGTAGATCATTAATAGCTTTCACAACAGTATAGAAGAAATTAATATCTTTCCAAGGAACTGCATTTTAATTTTCTTGTTTGCTTGTTAAACAGCACAGAGACCTGCAGGGCAGACAGAAAGATGAAAAATGTACAAATGTTTCTTCTTCTAGATTTTGGGGTTTTTTTGGTAGTGGGAATTCAAATTCTGGTTCTGGGTTACCCTAGAACAAGAGTTTAATGATTAGTTGTGAATTAACTCAAACTCCAAATCTGTGTCATCAGACTAAGAAAGTTTGAGGGTTATGTTCTGCTTCTAGGTCACTGTGGAACAGTTTTTTATTATAACAGATATTTCAACTGCTGTGTGTGCAAGCTTGAATACAACATACACTGCCTCCAGTGACAGTTTGCACACACATTTTCTGCTTGCCTGTTGATCCTCAGATCTCAAAATTCCTCTCACAATTCACACATGGATATGTACAGCTCTGGTCATGGAGATTACAACATGTTCTTGTTCTCAGAGGAGGACATAACAAGTTCTGCAGTGACCAGTGTGCACAATGTATTTTTCACCTAACCGTCAAAGAAAAATGTAAATACTGGACTGGGTTTGAATGTCAAAATTTTGGTAGCATGGGGGCTACAGGGGTGGCATCTGTGAGAAGATGCCAGAAGCTTCCACCATGTCTAGAAGAGCCAGTGTCAGTCAGGTCCAAGACAGACCTGCTGCTGGCCAAGGCCGAGTACTATAGCAATGGTGGCAGCACCTCCAGGACAACACGTTTAAGAAGTAAAAAACTGTGCAACTGCAGATGAAGAAAGGAGTGAGAACAGGTGAGAGGAACAACTCTGTAGTCACCAAGGCCAGTAAAGAAGGAGGAGGAGGTGCTGCAGAGACTGGAGCTGAGTTTCCTCTGCAGCCTCAAGGGAAGCCCATGGTGAGGCAGGCTGTCCCCTGGCAGTCCATGCAGTTCCATGGTAGAGCAGAGATTCACCTGCAGCCCATAGAGGACCCCACACCAGAGCAGGTGGATGCCTGAAGGAGGCTGCCATACTGTGGGGAGCACATGCTGGTGCATGTTTGCTGGCAGAACTTCTGACTCTGTGGGGGACCCATGCTGGAGCAGCTCATGAAGAATGGCAGCACACAGTAAGGACTCATGATGGAGAAGTTTATGGAATATTTTTTTTCCATGGGAGGGGCCCCATGCTGGAGCAGGGGAAGGATATAAGGAGGAAAGAGCAATAGAAACAATGTGTGGTCAACTGACCACAACCACCATTCCCCTCTCCTTGCAGCCCTAAGGGGGAGGAGGTAAATAAAATTGAGAGTGAAGTCGAGTCCAGGAAGAAGGGAAGGATATATGGAAGGTGTTTTAAAACTTGGATTTATTTCTTATGACCTTCATCTGATTTTGATTGGTAATTAATTAAACTAATTTCCTTAAATTGTGTGTTTTACTCACGACAACAATTGTTGGGTGATCTCTCTCTGTCCTTATCTTAACACACAAGCTTTTCATTATATTTTTTTCTCTCATGTCTTGCTGAGGAGGAGGGTAACAGATGAGCTTTGGTGGGCACCTGGCATCCAGCCAGAGTCAATGCACCACAAATACAATAATTGTAAATCTGTCTTAGTATAATGGAAAATCAAGGGTATAATGGAAAATCAAGGAAGTAGTGTTTTACTTTGAAGAAGAAGCGAAATTTCCTTCCTAAAGAACTCAGAAAGAAGATAAGCTTGAGCTTCCCACTCTTTCAGGCACTGAGCTCCCTTTGGAGTTGCTCCTTACTCACAGGGCATGCTCTTGCTAATGGGGGACTTCACTTCTGAGGACTCTTGAGTCAGAACTTTACCCAACCACTGCCAGCCCTACTAGGGCCGTCTCATCCCAGTAGGGTCAGTCACCAGCTTCCAAAATGACGACCTGTGATCTGAGTCCCCTCACACCACTTGGGCCTTGCAGAGACCCTAAAAACCAACTTGATAAGAAACAGAAGACAAAAATATGAGTCTTGTTCGTGAATGTGCACGAAGTGCCATTCAGAAATGGTTCGTCTGACCAAGTATTCATGTTTTGATCTCACACTGTTTGTTGCAACATTTTTCTTCTGTGTGCTTGGGATTTTCGTTTCATCTTTGAAAAAATATCTCCAATGTAGAGCCAATGAGCCTCATCCTCCGTTAGTAAAGTTCATGATAACTTGGCTCCATTCCCACTTGGAAAGTGTCCCCTGCACTAACAAGCCACTGCCCAAATTTTTCCCTGGGTAGTCTGAAAACTGCCAGAGAGAAATGAGATCTGTAAAACTGAACTGACAGCACGAGGTCTATACAGACTTTTCCAGGCCATTTGCCAGGCCCTAAAGGTCTAGTTTTAGAAAGACAAATTGAAACCATAACTAGCTAGCTAAGCTCTCCTCAAACCCTTTTAAAGTGAAAAACCCCTGCCATTGCCAGGTCTAGCCCCTGGTACTGAGCTCATTGCCAATGACTCTAAAAAGATGTATGTAGCAGAAGTCAGGGAAACGTTGTTAGACGGAAATCTGGGACACACTTCAGTGTCTTCTCCTCCTGTGTGAGGAAGTCCAGAGGGATGGGGCAGTGGCAAGATTTGGAAGTCCCTTTTTGTGTCCTGCAGGTTATTTGCTTGGTAGTGAAAAGGAAGAAAACAAGCCCCCAGGACCTAACAACAGTGCAAGTGCCTGTCTGGGAGAAAGCCCAAGAGAAAAACTAATGAGAACCTGATTTCTTTTCCAGTTGTCCCTCTGGAGGTGATTCTGCAGCCTGCTCTTTTCCCTTGGGATACCATCCCCTTAGCAGCACCCATCACTGCGTCCATGGGCTGTCTGAGGCCAACTTGCTCAGGGGTTAATTTGAAAAAGCCAGGATTTTTAAATGGCAGTGTATTACCCACAGCTGGTTTTGTATGCATGGAAATCATGTAGGACACAAGCCTATGTCAGTTTTTAGGCACACATTTTAAATACCACTTGAAAGTGACAAAATATTTAGACTTAAGTGGGTAACATGTTCTTTTAATATTAAGGAAGACATTATCGTTGCTTGATGTTTACCACTGTTGTACTTTTTTTTTTTTTTTTAATCAATTTATGCTTAGGAATTACTAGAGTAAGAAAGTGTGAGGGAAGGGGTTTAGATGGCGGCACTTTTCTATAGTTAATGTGCTATTTCTCGTGAGTGTATTGTGGAATAAAGGACAAGTGCAAGTACTCTGTGTGCTCAAATATTAGTGGATATCAAACAGAAAAGCACATATGGTCTGGTGTTTGCAAAAGCAAACCATGCTTATGGGATGTATGAATGATTACAAAGTTCAGCTCTCTGAAGAATTAATGCATTTATTTATAGCTCATTGATTCAGGACTAAAATTTTGGAACAAGTTCACATATTCTTTTTTGTCCTGCCTCAGTTTACAGTTGAGGGCTTTTTCCCTTTTTTTTTTCTCAGAAACCAAAGGAACCAAAGGAACTAAAGGAAAGAGTTTTTTAACCACAGCACTTGTCTCATTTCCAAGGCATAAAAAATAAATAAACTTTTACTAACAACAACGCACAAATTGAGGGGAGGATCTTTTCTATACAACAGTCTTTTATCTTGGAAAACTAAACAATAATACTGACTTTTACACAAAACTCCAATGCACTACAGAAATCTTTTATCAGAAAGAGAGAAAAGCGAGAGAAAGCAGTCATGGCATCTTAAGGGAAAAAAACAAGACTTTGATTCTTCAGCATTCAGCGCAGTCACCTCGCTTGGAATGGAAAGGATTGGGAGTAAAGGAATAAAATAATTCATAATCCTTGAACACCTGCCTTACCTAACTACAATTCCTTCAGTCCATAGTTTTATATTGTTTAATTCTTGCCTTGTTCAGTGGTGCATAATACACATATATGTTGTAATTGCTTTTTCTGCAATAAGAAACAGTTTTCTATGTTGATTTTGATGCCAATTTGTAGTATTCAGGCACGTGTTACTGCATATCTTGAAAAATCCCTGGCATTAAATTAATAATGGTTTTTAGTACGCTTGTCTGTGCACTACCTATTTTGATGGAAACACTTGCATAAATCTTTCTCTGTGATTAGGTTTGTATTTTGGATAGATTATCCTCTCCTGCTTTTTGACAAAGACTTGCAGTGTAACAGAAGATCAAGCTGTTTCTCAAGAGTACACTTTGTGCTATGTATAAAACAACATTAGTGACAGGGTGTGCTTTTTTCAGTTGGAACTGACATTTGATACATTAGCCAAACAGGGACCACAGCCAGATCATAATTGGAGATGTATTTTCAACATCCTCAGCCCTTCAACCAATTGGCTGGGACTCCAGGAGGCTTATTAAAAATGCAGTTTTATCTTTTTTGCTAATCTGACAAAAGTGAAACCATCAAAGAAGGAGCCAAAATGAGGGAGAGAAGGAAAGATGGAAATACCAGATCTTAGGCAGCCAACTGTAATTCAAGAAAATTATGGCTCATTAGGCTTTGCAGGCAATGGCAATGTGCAGAAAATGTAACACAGAATGGCTTTAAGATGTAGAATATTTTCAAGTTGTAATATCTGTCATAAGAAAACATTTAACGGCCTAAAGGAAGATTCCATAGAGCAGCATTGGCTAAAACCTAGCAACTTTTCTTCTGCTTTTATTTGCTGCTAAAGCAGATTGGAAAAACACTGCCATTGAATGTATTTGCAAAATCACACTAAATCGTTTTCAGGCACATAATTTTTTCATTTGTCAATGTACATCTGGAAGGGCAGTTTATATAAGATATCACACAGAGAAGAAATTAATTTAAATTTAATTCACAGATATTTTTGGCTATATTAATAGTTCAAAATCCTTCTCTTTTGCCTGGTTCATCGTGATGAGGAGTTGAGTGTACTTTAATAAGAATTACTATGATAAAAGTATGGCAGGAACTGTGCAAATGCTGCTGTAAAAGGGATGAAACAGGAGTAACATTGCAGGAAGTTTTGAACTGTGTGCAAAGTATAAGACAAACATTTCTGAAAAGAAAAAGTAAGGCAGCACATGCATACACCCACACAGAGTTCATTGCAAAATAGCATTTAATAAACTTGCAAGCTATAAGATACTTCAGTAAACTGTGCTTTCACAGGCCTTCTTCCAGCTGTTGTCAACTGATGCCTTCGCCATGTGTGAACTGGTAGGTTCTGCTCTGCTGTGACACACAAACTTAGCCAATTAATCAGAAGCACTGAGTGGTCAAAATCAAAGCTGAACAAACATGGAAGTGGCAACCAGCCATCATTCTCTGCTTGACAACAGTCTGAATACCACAAAGATAGCAACCTAAATATTTTCCCATGAACTGTTCAAATACCACAATATGGAAATGCTTATAAAAGGTTTGTCTGGACTTTTGTCCTTTAAGCCAAGCAAAAAGTATCAAATCCTTATCAGACAGCGGTCTCCATAGTTTAGTATTTTGTACCTGATGATGGTTAGTACAAAATGCTGCCTAGAAGCATTAGGAGTTGTCTACACACCTAGGCTTTTTTTTTTTTTTCTGTTTCTTAAGTGGTTAGAGTTAAATAAAAGTCAGATATATATGTCTGAGCACTTAGCTAATTTTAAAGTGAGCAAGGCTTGCATCTTTTAGAGCACAGCAGAAAGGAAGTAATTTAAACTAGTAAAATACTCAAGGAATCAGAGTTAAGCAAGTTGTGTTTTCCCTCTTATCACTCGCTGGTGAAATTTACCACATGATGGCTGTCAAAGGTGAGAAGAAGTGTGGTCATTTGTTCTTCTCTAGTGCTTTTCCTATGTCCAAATGCCATGTGGAGTAACCAGAAAGGTCTGTCTGAGGGTTTCTTACAGCACTGAAGTCAGTGTGGTACCTGATTTTCTCTGAGCCACTACTCTGGGATGAGACATGACAGACCTCAGAGTTTTACCTGTTAGGGAAAGTCCATGTGGTGATAGCTGTTTAGCTGAAATACTGCACTTCTTAGGATGTGCTTACACATCTTCTTGATGTATAAACAAGTAGCCAAAGAGGTGTTTCTAAACAAGAGCAAATTCACATGTAACTGTAAAATCTTCTGCAAAGCCCAATCACTCTTCCCACAATATAATGCAGCTTGTTCCCTTTACAGCTGCTTCCAATATTGCCAGGTGAAGCCAGTGAACAACCTCTCTCCACATGATCAGAGCTTTTGTTTTTGCCCTGATGCATTGCTCTCTGCCTCCCTGGACTTAGGCTGCCCACCTGTGAGGGAGAGGGACTGTTCTCAAACCCTGCCTTTCCACTTTTTATAGCAGGCAAAACCCTGGAGCTTCAGCCAATTTTATGGTTTAAATAGTAATTTTAGCTTCACAACTATGGTGGGCTAAAACCTTGCAAGCAGCAATTTGATCTCTTAGAATGATCTGGCCATGCCCTTGGCAAATTTCTGATCCATAACACTTGGGAGTGCTGGTGGATGGGAGACTTGACATGAGCCAGCAGTGTGCCCAGGCTGCCAAGAAGGCCAATGGCATCCTGGCCTGCATCAGGAATGGTGTGGCAAGAAGGACCAGGGAAGTTATCCTTCCCCTGTACTCAGCACTGATTAGACCACACCTTGAGTGCTGTGTCCAGTTCTGGGCCCCTCAGTATGGGAAAGATGTTGAGTTACTGGAATGTGTCCAGAGAAGAGCAACAAGGATGGTGAAGGGGCTGGAGCACAAGCCCTGTGAGGAGCAGCTGAGGGAGCTGGAGTTGTTCAGCCTGGAGAAGAGGAGGCTCAGGGGTGACCTTATTGCTGTCTATAACTACCTGAAAGGAGGTTGTAGTCAGACAGGGCTCAGTCTCTTCTCTCAGGCAACTAGTGACAGAACAAGAGGGCACAGTCTCAAGCTCCATCAGGGGAGGTTCAGAGTTGATATTTGGAAGGAATATTTCACACAAAGGGTGATCTGCCATTGGAATGGGCTGCCCAGGGAGGTGGTGGAATCACCGACCCTGGAGGCGTTCAAGAATAGGCTGGATGAGGCACTTGGTGCCTTGGTTTAGATGATGGGCTGTTAGATTATAGGTTGGACTTGATGATCTTTAAGGTCTCTTCCAACCTTGTTGATACTGTGATATTATTGAGCCAGAAAATATTTAGTTTTTCATTAGCTTCTAGAATTGAGGTAACGAGAAGGGGGGACTAAAGTACATTTCTGTTTTTTTCTGCAGTGCTCCTAAGCTATCTTTACATGCTTTTTCATTTTATATAGATGCTGATGTTATTTAAGCGTGTCTACTGAGAATCATGTTCCTAAAGAGTGCAGGTGGCTGACTAAATGTCATCTCTGTTAAAATATCTGTACAACAGTGTGCTACTGTAGGGAAATGACAGTGAATGTTTTTTGTAAGTCACAGATGGCAGATGGAATCTAGGACCCAGGGAGCTGAAGAAGGAGCTGAAATGAAAGTGAAAGGACTGACCATGCCATGCAAGGAAGATGCTTGTACAACATGGCAGTGTCTGATTGGACGAGAGAAAAGCGATATGAGAATTGCTTCTCAGTGGTTAGAAAAGTATAATCTATATGTAGATTATAAAAAAGTATTCTTGTAAACAATAAGCGGATTTCTCCTTTGACACTACATCTGTGTAGTTGTGTGTCATTGAGGAAACCCAGGAAGCCACAAATGGCACGCAATGTGGGGCAACTTTTCAACCTGGACGTCAGGATAGACGACAGGGCGGTGGCTAAAAATCCAGGGGAAGAAATTCTCAGCAGGGGAAATACTGAGCCAAAGTGTTCAAGGAAATCCAGCAGAAAAATTCTCAGCTGAGAAATACTGAGCCGAAGCGTTCGGGGAAGTAGAAGAGCCAATCACAAGACATCCTCGTTGTATTGAAAAAATCTACCCAGAAAAAAGAAGAAGAGAAATCTACCCAGAAAAAAAAAAAAAAAAAAGAAGAAAAG
>VXBA01003013.1:255266-336574 GCA_013399895.1 Serilophus lunatus | reverse complement strand
AGTCACATAACTGGGTATCAGGTGATGTGTCACCTGTCTACTCAAAAAAAAAATGTGACTCTCCTTAAAAGCTTTTTAAGCTGTTAATATATATATATGAACTGCTTAAAGAAAAGAACAATGCTTTTAAGAAAACAAAACTTAACCCTGTGATGTGTGAATTGATTAGAACTAGATCCAGTGTATGTCTTTTGATTGTCATTTGTGTATTATGTTGTCTGTTGTTTTTGTGTAGATTCTGTGTTATATGTACTGTCTTAATAATGTATTATTAACTTTGTAATTGTTATGATATAATACATCTATATATACTGAGGTATATCAATATATATAATTAATATATAATATATAATAATATCATATGATAACATAATAATATATAGTAATATCTTAGCACATTTGTATAATGTGTTAAGATCACATAATGATATAATAATAATAATATAACTTTAACACATTTCCATGTGTTAATAGGTAGTTTTGTTTTAATTTTGTATTGCTTTGATTATGCATTGTTAAGCTTGTTATTGTTATAGTACCATATAGATATATATGGATAAGTGATATTGTTAGTTATTGATAAGTTATTAATTAATGTTATTTTTTGATAATTGATGTTAATGAAGCTAACTGCTTAACTTATTTAAGAGAGAGGAAAAAGGGCCCTTCTCTTAGATAACTGACATTACCTGCTTTGAAACATCTGAGCAAGTATTCTAAGAGTAAGAACCCCTAGAGAATACCCCTAGGAAATACAGTCTTATCTCTCTTGAGAAGAAACACCGATCCCTGGATTTTTACTTTGACACTACATCTGTGTAGTTGTGTGTCACTGGGGAGACCCAGGAAGCCACAAGCTACCAAAGGGTTTTGCTGTTTATACCACTGCCATAAGAAATCAGCACTGGCTTATACCACAGAGGTCATAAGTATCAAAGGTGACTTAATTTCTTATAGATTTTCCAGGCTAAAACTCAGTGATTCACAGGTTGTCCAAACTCAAGTATTTTGTGAATATTCTTCAAGAATTGTTCATATTTTCTGTTCCTTATGGATTTTTTTTTTCTGCAGATCCACTACATAGTGGACCCCCATGTCCTTTATATTCATCTCATCTAGTGAAGATATTCAAAAGAGGATAGGCAATCCTTCATGCTGAAATACATGAAACTTTTGAGATATCCAAAAATTATTTATGATCACTTTGCTACTGGGTTCTTGCTAATGCAGGCCAACTATTAACAGTTAAAGAAGTAGGCATAAGGGTCTGAATTACATAAGTTCAGTATAATGATGATTTAATTTACTCTAAGTCCACGCTGGAAGTACAGTAGTGCTGGTAGCCTGCAAACACAGCCTGGAAGCAATACCTCTATGGGGCTACAACATGTCATGCTAAAAGCTGAAATTTTGCTCCACCCCACTAAAAAAACCAAACCCACAGAATTCAATTTCTGAGCCTGTGAAATAAAAATGTTGTCAACAATGATGGGCCCTGCAAATATAAGAGGGTGCTTGCTGACAAGTGGGATAATTTTGTAGCTTTACTGTACCATAGAGGCATATATGTTGCAATAACTGCCAGGACATGAAATGCACACATAAACTTTGATAACTGTATAATGAATCATATATAGTACCACTGAGTTACACCCAAATTAGACAGGTAATCCATGGTGTATTTCTGTTTAGATGATAAAGTCAACCAGGCCCTAGATGGTATCTTCAAATAATTGGAGGGTGTTCTAGTGTGTTCTACACAGTGTTTCTTAAAAATTGTCTGTCTGCCTATCTTTGCTCTTTTATGGATCACATTGCTATCAGAGCTGGAAAATTTCCAATATGATAAAGAGTTTATACTTAATACAAAGCATATTTCCTTATCTTAGGCTTGTCTTAGAAGCAAGGGTCTTCGGTCAGGTGAACTGTTGATTATAGCTGAAGTTTACAAAAAACTCTTTTGATATAATGGATCTTTGTCCTAAAGAAAATGCAGGAAGCAAAATTAAAATCTGCAGGAGCAGTCCTCAGGATTTAATCCTTTGCCATCAATATGGGTTTAGCCTGAGGAAAGACTTACAGCTGTCTAACTGAATACGAGTATACAGCAGTAGAATACAGGTCTCCACTGCTGTCTACTAGTGCAGGCTGAGTGAAACTATGACATCTCAGCTTACAGAGACCCATAGGAACATGCTAGCTCGTTTGCCTTGAAGCCGCCTGGCACACCAAGCAAGCTGGGATTAGCCATTACAATGTTGGCCTGCTGGATTACAAAGCACTATGAGCTGACCATATACAAACAACTGGGAATCAACATCTATGGAATTGCTGCTACCAGCTGAAATCTATGGGTGAACAAGGCTAGCAGGAGCAAGGTCCCAGCTACACTTAGGAGTCGGGAAGTCTGGGATTTCCAAGGAGCATCTGCACTCCAGGTTGCACACTGGCCCTGGGGGCTGTCCCTTCTCATGCTGGCATGGTCAGCAGTAGCAGAGAGAGGAAGTACCTCCATGCAAGCTCCAGGAAAAAGGACATCTGCTTCTTCACTTACATAAAAACAGGCTGTGTATTTTTTTGATGCTGCTTGTTCAGATTTGATTGAGGGCTGAGAGCCCTGCCCAGATCTGTGCCACCAGAATAACAGAAAGCAAGGGAAAGTGAAGAGGAAAGGCAGAGGCATTTGCGGATGTTTATCAAGTACATCCTGGGGCCTGTGATGTTCCCAGGTCCTCCTTTGAATAAGATGGGAGTAAGGGAGCAACGCTGATTTCAGTACCCTTCAGTGGGCCTTGGGCACACTGCTCCCACCCAGCTTGTACAAGTGTCTTGTGGAACAGGATGGAGCTGAAGCTTCTCTGGAATGTCAGGCCCAGGGCTCAGGCAGGTGCAAGGATATGAGGCCCTGTGTAGCTTTCTGAGAGAGAGAATGGGGATGAGATCCATTGTCAGCTTCACTGGTGCTTACCACATGCTTAAAATCAAGTATTTTCTAGGTTGGTTTGCATGTTTGCTGCCAGATTTCTCTACTTCAGATCCGTAAAATAAAAGAAAGAGTGGTGCTTCAGCTAGTTCAAGAATGGCTGCAGGACTTGGAAGGAGATTGCCTGAGAATCAACACCCTCAAAGCACATGTACCTGTCCCTGACCAGAGTCTTGCTGAACTGGTCCAGGTCCAGGATGAAGAACTGGCTGCCAATTTTATAGACTAATTAAGAAGTAAAAAGAGGTTGTGGGAAAACTCATATCCACTTTAAAGTACCTGATGAGCAAGATGCCGTTAGCTTGGCAATTGGTGTCTCCATGCAGAAAGCACTCCCACCAATAGCTACCTGCTACAGAACAGCACACACTAAGGTTAAGACAATGCCCTGAGAAGAGAGATTGTGGAGCAGCTGGAAAAGCTGTACACTTACCTATGGCAAGGTTTATTGCTCAGGCAATCTATTGAGACCTGTAAAACTGTTTCACCAGCTTGATAGCCAAACTCTTCTTCCCTGCTCTGTCCCCATTCGCTGCACCAATGTGGCTGCTGCATGACTCCTGCTTCCAGCGTGTTACATTACATGTTTCATGTGCTGCAATAGAATTTAGGCTATATCAAGATTTAAACATAATTGTATAGTCACATAATTGTATAGCCAAGCAGTATAGCCAAGCAGTATAGCCATAATAGCTGCCTCCAGGAGCAACCCCTCTTTTTGAGAGGAAATCAAACATCTGGTTTGCTTTATCTCCCTTCTCTGGCTCCACTGAAAACAGAACTGTGGACTTAGCTCCTTGTCTCGAGTGAAGGACAATTTACTCCCTAGGACAAACTAGGGACTAAATTCAGCTACTGTGTCCAAACTATGTTTCTCTGCATCTCCATGCCCAGCCTAGACTACTAAAGGTGCAGACTGGCCCTGGCAGCTGGCAAGCACACCACCTGGCAAGGACATCACAGAAGAGCCACAAGCTGCAACCCTTCCCTGAGATCCATCCCCAGAGCCCCTCCACAGATGGGGAGAGGCAGGAGGTCCATGCACCGGGGGCGAGACAGACATTTTACTTGTATTAGAGAGAGTGTTGTTGCAGAATATGCTCAGCCTTCAAAGCGTTTGTGTCTGCTGCTGGCACTGGGCTGGGGAACAGCCATCTACCACTGCCCAGGGGAAAAGACACAGCTCGAATCTGCCTGCGGCACCTCCACTAATGGCTGAGCACCTGTGTGCTGCCTGTCACAATCAGTCCCTCCCCCTCTGCCCTTCAGAGCAAATATCTGGAATACAGATGTCATTGGGATGGGGCATCAGAGATCTCCTTCTCCTGCACAGGGATCCACAGAAGGAGGCTGTGCAGCCTGGTAGTTATTACAGTGCGGTGGTGCAATAGCCAGATGTAGTGGTTAAGCCCAGGCTGGGTGCCAGGGGCCCACTGACAGCCACTCTCTCACCAGCCCCCATGCCTCACCTAACAGCAGAGGAGAGAAAATATAACAAAAGGCTTCACAAGTTGAGATAAGGAACATAAAAGATTCCTTGCTAATCACTGTCACAGGCAAAACAGGCTCCATGTGGGGATAATAGTTAAATTTACTACTAACAAGATCAGAGCTAAAGAGTGAAAAATAATAAGAGGCACCTTTCCCCACCACCACCTCCTCCTTCATGTTCAACCTTCTCTCTCCCAGCGGTGCAGGGAGACAGGGAGTGGGTTCATGATAAGCTGCTGTTCCCTGCCCCTGCTTAGGGAGGAGTCCCTCCCCCTGCATCCCGTGCGGTCCCTTCCACGGGAGACAGTCCCTCTCATAAACTGCTCCAGTGTGAGTCTCTCCCACAACAGACAGTCCTTCATTAACTACTCTGATGACAGTCCACCCATGGGCAACAGTTCTTCAGACACAGCTGCCACATGGCTGATATTCCACAGGGTGCAGTCCCTCAAGCACAGGCTGCTCCAGCGTGGGCCCCACGAGCCACGCATCCTAACAGGAGAATCTTACTCTAAGTGGGCTCCTCTCCCCACAGGCTACAGTCCCCTGCCAGCTTCACTTTGGGTCTCCCACGGGCTACAGCCTTCCCCCAGCATCCACCTGCTCCGGCGTGGCTCCTCCACGGGCTACAGGTGGATCTCTGCACTCCTGTGGTCCTCCATGGGCTGCAGGGGCACAGCTGCTTCACCATGGTCTGCCCCATGGGCTGCAGCTGGATCTCAGCTCCGGCGCCAGGAGCATCTCCTCCCCCTCCTTCTGCACTGACCTTGGTGTCTGAGTTACTGCTCACAGGCTCTCACCCTGCTCCTCTCCGGCAGCCATCTTCCTCTCCTACCAGTTGTTTTTTTTTCCTTCTTAAATATGTTATCACAGAGGCGTTCTGTCAACTACTGGTTGGCCTGGCCTTGGCCAGCAGCGGGCCCAGCCTGGGCATGGGGGAAACTTCCAGCAGCTTCTCGAAGAAGCCTCCCCCTGAGCCCCCCCGCTGTGTTTTTTCTGGTCACAGAAAACCCAATATACCAGGCCAGGTTTTACCGTGTGAGCACCACCATTGATGCCAGTTCTTCATTTCTGCAACACAAAATGAAACATGAGTTTAAAAGAAGGAAACGTCTTCACTAACAACGAAGTAAGTAGCAAGGGCTTGGAAACTCAAAACTGCTCTTTAAAGACAGCAGCAGAAGTTTAATGAACACCGAATTTTAGTGTAACTGTGTTAAAAACACAAGTTCCCATGTGCTCCTGACAGCCAGCTTTTTTCTGCCCTAATGAGCAAGCTGAAACACAGCCTCATGCACGCTGCCAAAGGCAGAGCCAGCATACTCCAACACAATAAAATTTCTCCATTGCCCTTAAGCCTCCATCTAAAATTGTATCCAACCCTGAACTGAACTATTTCTGAAAGAGTAATTACTTCTTGATTACTTTTTACCAACTTCTAGGCTCCAGGCTACAGGCAGAAGTCAAACTGTCAGATGTCAAAAAGAAGAGAGAGAAATATTTGTACAGCTACTCCAGCCCAGCTGGAAGAAGAAAGCACCATAAATCTTTTCTTGTAGGAGCTCGAGACCACTTTCCAGAGGCTGTATTTCTTCTGCTGCATTGCTGATAAGCCTCCAAACCCTGACAGGATGCTGACCTGCCCTTGCCGAACAGCATGGGAAAGGAGAGGAGAGCTTGGTACCAGCCATGCAGTGCAGAGGCAAGAGCATACAGACAGGAGACCATCTCCACTAAGTTCCTTTCTAGTCCTCTGTGGATGTGGGATAGAAAGTGGTGTGGTCCTTCTCTCCCACTCTGACCACAAGCAGGCATAGTCTGAGAGGTCACACCCTGAAAAGCACCATTCACCACCAGTGAGTTGCCTGGTGCTGTAACTGGTGTGATGCAAGAGGTAACTGGAGTGTACTTCCCTTTCCAGGAGTTGCTTGCCAGCCCTTGACCAGACCAGGTGACATATTTTAAAACTCTCCCTCCTTTCCAATCCTCACTCTTCTCAGTGAACACTTCCAGACAGGGCTTGAATTGTTTCATGTTTTGCTGTTTAGCCTTGGCAGAACAGCAACTTTGCCCTTTGCATCCCCAATTTTCCACATCATCCTGTGAGGCACACAAAGTACTCATCGCTGCTAAAGCCAGACAAGAGTTCAGGAAGCCTGTAGCCCAGTGCAACACCTTACTGTGATCTGCTTTCCAAGCCAGAGTCCTGTCACTCCTTACTCTCTGTAGACAGAAGATACTTTTTACTCCTTTATCTTCCTCATTACTTTTTAAAAAGCTTTTCCTTTCTGAGCAGGGGTAATGGGTACTTAATTTCTTGAATAAGCAGGCTTTTTTTCTATGGCATCATGTGATGCTTTCTCTTCTGCTTTTTATTTAACAGATCCCCACATTCAACTTTCTTAGTATGGCATTTTTGCTAGCAAAGAATTATCTTTTGTGATTCCAATACTCATAGATTTTTTCTTGAGAGACGTTTGCTCATTTAGAGTCTATCCATATGTATATAAGTCTATGGCTGTTATTTCCTTCATGCATAATGCAAAAGGCTCTTTTTTACCATTAAATTTCATCATGGCAGTTTATCACCCAGTCATTCATTGTCAGTGAGCACTAAGAAAGTAATTTTTCCCCAGTATAGCTAACAGAATTATGCATGGGTTTTCCTTTGTGGAGTAAATATCACCAGTGTTGCAGCCCTTGACCAGATGTCTTGGTTATAGCTGTAGTATTTGAGTGAAGAATACTGGAAGGAATGCGAGGCCCAATTCATTCTCAAAAGAAAGAGTCTGATCTTGAACATATTTTATTCCTGTAAGTAGTTTGAATGATGCCTTCCTTCCTCAATTTCTCTTTGATTCAGCAGATGCTATGTAGCATCAGGACTAGTTTGGGGAGTATTTCATACAAAGTCACCATGCACTGGTTGGGTTGGATTTATTTCTATAGCTTCCTTCAACCACAAGGGTACCATATATTTTATTTTTCTTAGTATATCAAAGCCTAGTGGCAGATGTGAAGCTTCTGTATATGTGTGGATGCAAGTTCATTTCTAGCAGAAAATCAGCAGAGGGAATACAGCATAAAGTGTATGTTATTGGGACCTCTGGTTTCCATCTTACACAACTAACCCTATCATCTAAAAGAGGCAATTTAGAAGAACCACAAAATTGTGTTTTCATGAAACAGTGGACTACAAATAGGCCTGGCTGAGGGAAAATGCTCCTGTGCTTACTGAAGTGGATGTTGACATCATACAGGTCAAAAGGGAGCTGCCATGGGCTTTTAGCCCAAGAATGAGGTCAATGGGCTTCTTAAGTGAACCAAAGCCCAGGAGAAAGCTCAGAGAAGATCTCTGTTGCTCTTTTGGCCAAATCATCCAATTGCAGTAGAAAGATGCTAGTTTGGATTTTAGTCCAAGTTCCTTATGTCTGGCAGATAATTAAGCCTGCTTATGAATCCAGAATGACAATCGTATACGAATAATAATAATTATTATTAACTCTGAGAAATGCAAAACCTACAAGACACATATGTAGTTCAAAGAGATGTCCACCATCAAACCACAATAGTTTCTTTTACCCTCAATGGTGGATGTATGGGTAAGCAAAAATTCAACTAACAGAAAATGTAGTAAGGTGAAGCTTTGACAGGAAAATGACTCCATGGCTTCCAGTTCTTGACGCTTTATTCTGATGTGGTATTCAAAGTACTTTGTGGTGTTATCTTCACATATTTCTTCAGCCACTAATTTTCCTTCTCTGGCTATGCAGCTATTCTGTTCAAATTTCCTTTTGTTTTTCAAATCATTTGAAGATCTATCTTCCTACAGCAGGTCATTCCTGTAAAAATTATAAAGGAATGATAAATCCATATTTGTCTTGTTTACTAACTATATCAACATCCATTTTTTAATGCATTCTCCATTTTTATTTAGAGAATATCTGTAAGATTTTTGATGACACGTGACTGTTTTTTAAATTCATAATTAATTTAATTTAGAGTTAAACTCTAACTAGTAGATAAGTATTCACACAAAATAGAAATATAGGAAGGAATAAGGAAAACATGTTGAAAAGCTTAAGCTAATATTTTATTTTAATCAGGCCTTTCATTTTTCCCTGAAATGGTAATAAAAATGATGCACACAGGCAGAATGGTTTCATTTCCTCAGGGGCTGCACAGACAGGGTGTTGTATCAGGTGCTATGGAGGCTTCTGTGGGAGGTGTGGTTTCTTTTTTTGTCCTATACACCTCATCAGGCATTGGGGTATATCTGAGTAGCTTCTTGAGACAAAACCTCTGAGTTTTTCCCACAAGTTTTTTACTAAGGCTGAATGAAGAGGTTAGCATTGACATCTGAAGGGAGAAAGACAGTGGAAGAGGAGAGGGAGAGGAGGGAAGCTGCAAAATCAAGCCCAAGAGCACATCAGACCAGGACCCCAAGGCTTGCAGTGACTGGGATAGGCTCCATGAACAAGCTCTTATTTCAACCACCTCCATTTTCACAAGAAACATGCAGAAACAGGAACAATTTTGATGTGGCAACAACTCTTTGGCCAGTCTCTTAACTTGACTGTCTTGGATCAGAGAACCCAACCACATTTGTCTGGGTGCATGTTTCAGAAAGTTGTTTCTGGCTTAGGCTCAATTTCATGTACAGCCACAGAATTTTTGCAGCTCCCTCTGCCCTAGTGGCTGCTAAAAGAATGTTTCATTGTTAGAAAACCAGGGAATTGGGTTATTTACTGAGGATGACCAGATTAAAGTAAAAGTAGGGGCAGGGGAGAAAAAACTTCTAATATAGTTTATCATTTTGAATAAGACCTGAAACAACTGGTAGCCATCCCTTGCATACTTCACTCCTTGGATCAACAGAGGAGTCCTGCCAGATGTCAGATTATATATTCCATAGCTGAAGTGTTTGCATAACTTTCCAGTGGCTACCATTTAAAGAAAGAAAACCACTGATGGGCCTTTTCTGAATATATTCCCTGAAGTCTGACATGTTCACTATGTACTGCCAGCAACCCTTGTGTACTTGGAAGGCAAAGTTACTCATATCTCTGCTGTGGCTCTCGTGCCAACTAGCAAGACAGGACAGGCCTCCCTCATTTTCACAATCTTGGTATTTGACTTCAGGTGGTGCTGGGGTTTTCCCAGTCCTCCACAGCCACAGGGGGTCTTGCCTCCCAGCCCATGGGCTTGTTAGATTGCCAGTCATGTGTTATGGATAATGATATCTAGAAAACATTCATTTGGCAATTTTAGTTAGTTGTTCAGTTACTCAAAAGAAAACGTCTGGTTTCTCTTTGTAGGAAAGGAAAATGTGACTACATCCAATTTCAACATCAGTGTTTGCAGCATTGATATTGCTGGGCAGATTTTGTCTTTATTAAGGAATTATCCAAGCAGCTTTCCTTTTCTGAGCAGAAGGTTCTTAGATAAGCCTTCTCTGTGGCTTTTGAGCACATGTCTCAATATAGCTTTGCTTTATTTGATTGAAGTCTGAAGGTTTTCAAATGCTTCTGGAGGATTTTTTGCTAGCAGTCACTCTCCTTTTGTTGCTCAAATTACAGCTTGTTGAAATCTGTGAAGCCCACATACCTTCCCCTTGCAGTGGGATGGTACTTGGGCCACCTAGGCCACTCTCTCATTGACAATAATGAGCAGGATTTTTCACATCAGCGAAGGGCATCTTCTGGTTTTGCTGCAAGCCAAAGCTACTTATTGTCATCTCTGAAATGAGAAGCTGCATGACAAATAAGAATTCACAAATGAACCCTGTAATTAGATAATGCATTACGATCAGTGAAAAAAAAGGATTCTGTGAAGATGATTAGCACTTGTTTAACTGTTTTTGATTGCTCTGTTAAAGGCCAGAGTAAGACCTTTAATGTTCTTCCACAGCTGAGATGTACTAAAACCATACTAATGGCTTATGTTTGAAGACTTTGGTGAGATTTTTTTTTCACTCTTCATTTCTCATCTGTTCCATTAAAAAAAAAAAGGACAAAAACCAACCAAACAAATCAACCGAAAAAAGAACCAAGGTGTGGAGATAGAGAAAATGAGCAGCTTTTCCTAGAGCTTTTCTTAAAACATTACCTTTTTTCAGAATGTTAATATCTTCTTAACCACTTCAGGGAAAAAGATAGCTTCACAATCACTTTAGGTACAATGAATAAAAATGACAGCCGCTGGTACAGGAAGGAGACAAATTACTTACTTTTTAACACCTGTTAAAGTTTCTGTACACATTGCTGATGAGTTATAGCATTTCAGCCCAACTGTACCAGAGATTTCTTTCCCAGAGCTCTCTGGTAGTGGATGTAGTAATTTATATGCATGTATTGTAAAAATTTCAACTCCAAAAAAATTAAATGCTGTCAGATAAAAAGTAGCTATCATTTATGCCTGCTGACACTCACTTTGAACCTCCTACCTGGAGCCGGATGTTAGACAAAATGACCTCCAGATTTCTCTTATTTCCGAAACTTTTCTATTCGTTTTCATCAGCTCAAAAATCTATTCTGTACCTGATCTTAATGTAAGTCAGTATCTTCAGACAAACTATTTCATATTGCTACATTTTTCTTGTCTTCTATTTAGACATAAACACATTTTTCTGCTTTTATTTACATCTTAGTACGAACATTAGGAACATAGACCTCAAGAGCACACTCTCTACTGGAATATGATTTACAGCCCTGGACATCCATCATTCCAAATGCAGTGTTGCTGTAAAAGTAGCAAGATCTTGGCTACCTTTAGCTTCACCTACTTCTGACTTCAGCAGTATCAATTCTCTTCCATCTCCAATACAATAAATTCTAGGTTAGGGAGGGCTACAAAAGGGTTAGTTGCTATGGGAGTGGTTGTGCAAGAAACAAGCTGGCCATGGTCCAAAAGTTTGATATTATACTGAACACAATGGCAGTCCAGCTGGACCTCCTTCTTGTTGATTGATTTGTCAGCATGTCCTGTGACACCTGAGCCTCTCTGTGTGTCAAGCTTCATTTCCACACCAGTTTCATGAACTCGCCAGTTTGCAACCAGCTTTCCATCACCTGAGCAGACTTGAGGAGCAGTATGACACTACAACAGATTGAAGCTTCAAAACTGCCATTGTGTCCAAATTCAGCAACAGCTAGATAAGGCTACAGAGTCCTCAGAGCCTTCTGTTCTGTAAATGACAAAGGAAATCCCACCGTGGTGTTTCTGAAATCTCTGCAGGTTCCATGTAGAGCAGAATAAGTCACATGAACAGATCTTGCTATTTTACATCTGTGGAAAGGTATGAACAAAATCAGTTGAATCCTGTGTAGACTGACTGTAGGTGCAATGCCAAAAGTCAAAACTCTGCATCATAAATTAGAATAAGTTTAAGAATCCCACTTCTTTACTTGAAAACTGTGCTTCAAAGCATTTTTTTCAGGTTGAAACCATTAACTTTGGCTGTGCTCCATTTTTTTCAGGCTGTACACTATTTCATTGGATTCCTTTTCACGTGTGGTTTGACAACACTCCCACATCAGCTCTAAGTGCTGAAGAAATCAGGGAGTGGAACAGCACAAACAAGGGTGGTCACTGTGAGGGAGGGAAAGCTTGCAAGAGGGCTTATGCGGAGGCAGATGCCAGGTAAATATAAATTCCTCTTAACTTCTTCCAAGAAAAAATAAAAATAAAAGATCCAAAAATAAAGCTTTATATAGTCTAGCTGAACCTACCAGCTTCATCAGTTCTCATTTTCAGTGGCCTCCATTACTTTGTTAGCAACTGTACAACCAGGGAATTTACAAAAAGTTATTTTCTCATGGGCCACGTGACATTCACCTCCTCTAAAGAGAGACCCTTTAAACTCAAGTATATACATGCTATTTAGGCAGTACATTTTTGCAGCGTACCTCCCTCTATCAGGTTTACATGAAACCAGAGGATTACTGTTCAGATAATCATTAATCTAATAAAGCTAAATACTTCACGCTACTAGGTCATTTGTTAAGAAGAATGATTTGAAAGTGTTCTTGAGAATACATGTTTTTCTCAGGGTTAAATTCACTCATTCACTTCCTAAAAAAATTAGTGAAGAAAGGAGGGTGGGACTAAGTGCACAAATTCAGATGGTGGGAGGAGACATGCTGATGCAAGCAGAACTGTAGCTACTACTGTGTCACTGTGGTCTCTGGTGGCTCTCCAGACACCATATAGACTGCTGCAGTGGCTGGCCTGTCCATTTGAAAAACCATGGGGCCAAGGAATGCATATTATTTGCAAAAGGGCCTAGAAAAGACAAAATGCAGACTTAGGAGTAAAAAAGAATTTTAAAAACTACTGAGACTCTTTAGTCTGTAAAAAACCTCACGTGTGTCTTGGGTGCAAAACACAACAAGAATGCACTCTTGCTTGGAAGCAGCAACTGCTTCTCTCTGCTGGGCAGAGAAGGAGCCATGGTCCAGCAGCTCTGGATAATAGGAAGAAGGTATCGATATTGTGCATTGTTCTGTCAAGCTAAAATACTCCATCTGCTGTGGTGACTAGATCAGCTTTTAACTGACTAGAGGCAGGAATGAGAAAGAAAAAAGTCAGCTCAAAATTCAGTTAGGTTCCCAGAGGATCTTCAAAAGTTCTTGAAACCACTGGTGGATGACTAGAAAGACACAGAAAACAATTGACTCTCCAGGGCAGCTCTGTTTGATTTTTGTAGAGTGAACAGGGGAAAAGACATTTAAAATTTAAATTAAAAAATAAACTATGAGAAAAGCTTGAAGACTCTAAATCTACGTGCAAATTTAAACCTATAAATACAGATTACATATGTGTTCTGAAGAGAACAGCATTTATGTATGTTTGAAGATATGTATCTAGTATTAGGATTTTGGCTTCAGTTTTCTGTAAATTGACTACTAATTGATATATATACACCTTGCAATCTTGTTTTCACTCTTAAGAGTTGGCATGTGTTGCATTTCTCTGGTAATTTTTGTGGTGGGGCTCACTGCCTTACTCATCTGCAGGAAGAAAAGAAAGCCCAGGACTTTCAAGTCTGCCTCTGAATCAGATAAAGCATTAAAAACAATTAGCAAATAAATTGACTGTTTTCTAAGCAGAACAATGAAATTGCTGCCATGTAGACAAGAAATTGTTTTTTAAGTCTGGCCTCTTAATGTCTAACCTAGCACAAGAGAGGCAGACAGAGCCTTTGATTATTTGATGGGTAGATGTTGAGGTTGACCTGTCCGAGGAGGCTGGAAGTTACAGAAAGACAAAAACCTGTTGAGGTATGACATGGTGGTAAGACTAAACAGAAAAAGAAAGTGAGAAAAAGCAGAAATTTCATCACTTTTGCCCACAACTATTACCTCTAGAGTAAAAAGCAGATCAGGGAAGGAGTGTTGGGGTTTTGTGCCTCTTATGTGTAATCTGCTTGTAAAGTGCAAACAGCTCAGGCAGCTGCTTAGCAGTCTGCACAGTCCCGTGTCAGCCACCCTATGCTGTCTGGGGTATGGGCAGGGGAGTAGGTTTGGGACAGTGTGCCTCTGGAGCCAGTGATCTTTGAAGGCCTGGGCTTGGCACAGAGTGTCTCAAAAGTCACTAGGCCACCAGGGTGCTGAGACAGGGACCAGAGCTGGTGACCTGCTGTAAAAGCCTGCCAATGCCTGAAAGCTGCTAAAGCAGATTGGTCTGAAGATACTGATCTGAGTATAGTCACATGCAGTAACTGGTCTGGCCTGAGACAGAGAATGTTTAATCTCTGAGAGCAATCCTGCCCTGCCTGGTAATGAGTCTGAGCTGGGCATCGCTGCTTGCAACCTATGTCTTCATATTGCAACTATACATGGGCTTCCTCTCTGGTGTGGACGCAGCCATGCCAGACAACACAAGACAGCACAAGACAGTTACTCTGCAGAGTGAAAAGAGACAGGCAGTTCTTGGCACTTTCTTACACTATTTGGCATCCCTCCCTGTCACGACACAAAGGGAATCTATACTGATAGAGAGTGCAGTGATGGTTCTGTTTTCTTACTCCTTAGCGTGCACAAAGACACCTCATCTGCATCTGTGCACATGCTGGAGCTCCCCCCAGGAACCTCATTTGTCTCTTCCTCAAATGAACAGCATGCCCACAGCATGGTGCCCAGTCCTGCATGGCTGAGAAGGCACCAGGATGCTTTTGTTCACTGGGAGCACAGCCAAAGGAGGCTGCTTCAAACATAGACCCTGACCACAGGGTTTTATCATGTCCTCGTGCTCCACTGTTCATGTTTGCATGAATTTCTTGCTTTATTTCCACTGAAACTCTTGTTTAAGGGGCCATTGAGTATCTCCATTGACAGTCTGCTCCTACAGCAGCTGCCCTATCAGCATGTCTAGATAGCAGGACAAGGCAATTGCTCTTTGTTGTCTTATCCTAGATAAACCAGTGTGAAACATACCATTTCACCTGAGCTCTCTGTATCTTAAAGTGGATAAATATATAGTGTATAGGCATTTTCTGAATTATCTGAACTCTCTCAGTTCCTACTTTTGACTCATCTGAAGTTCTCCCCTGTTCCAGTATTTTTAATTGCCATCTTGTATTCCTGCATTCTGGAAACTGTCAAATCCTGCTCCACTTGCCACCTGATCTAGTATGAAGCACTGACTTCTGTGTCAGCATCAGCAGTGACAGCAGACTGTCCATAATCACAGCATTTCTCACTCCTCTCGACCCAAGGTATATCCAAATCTGCATGTGAGTGCCCTGCAAGGCTCTGACCCAGTATGGTGGGATGCAGACAGCAAGACCCATTTTTGTGGGAAATATCACTGTATCTGCAACAGGCATGACAACAGGGTGCTGTTCGTGCAGTTGCATAGAAAAATATCCCTCTATGATAGCATGGCAAGATGGGTCAACAAGGGCAGGGCAGTGCAATGTTGTCTACCTCAACCTCAGCAAGGATTTTGACACTGTATCCCATAATATCCTCATAGGTAAACTAAGGAAATGTGATTTAGATGAGTAGAGAGGGAAACTGGATGAAGGCTGAATGTCAGAGCTCAGAGAGTCATGATCAGAGGAGCAGAATCCAGTTGGAGGCCTGTAGTCAGTGGTGTTCCCCAGGAATCAAGACTGGGTCCATCCTTATTCAGCTTGTTTATCAATGACCTGTATGAAGGAATTGAATGTACCCTCACCGAGTTTGCTGATGATACAAAACTGGGGCAAGTGGCTGATTCACCTGAAGTCTGTGCTGCCATTCAGCGGGGCCTTGGTAGGCTGAAGAGCTGGGTGGAGAGAAACTTATAGTGGTTAAACTAGGGCAAGTGTAGGGTCCAAACCTGGGGAGAAATAACCTCAGATATCGGTACAGTTTAGGGACTGACCTACTAGAGAGCAGCTCTGCTGAGAAAGACCTGGAAGTCTTGGTGGATGACAAACTGACCATGAGCCAGCAGTGTGCTCTTGTGGCCAGGACAGCCAATGGTACCCTGAGGTGCATCAGGAAGGGTGCGGCCAGTAGGTGTAGGGGGATGATTCTCTTCCCCTACGCATCCCAAAGGAGGCCACATCTGGAGTACTGCACCTAGTTCTAGGCTCCTCAGTACAAGAAAGAAGGAGATACTGGAGAGGGTTGAGAAAAGGGACACAAAGATGATGGATGAGGGGTCTGGAGAATCTCTCTTATGAGGAGGGACTGTGGGAGCTAGGCCTGTTTAGTCAAGAGAAGAGAAGACTGAGAGGGGATCTCATTAATGCATATAAATACCTCAAAGATGGGTACCAAGAGGATGGTGCCAGGCCCTTTTCACTAGTGCCCAGTGACAGGACAAGGAGCAATGGCCATAAACTGAAACACAAAAAGTTTCACCTCAACATAAGGAAGATCTTCCTTACATTGAAGGTGGCAGAGCACTGGAACAGGCTGCATGGAGGGTGTGGAATGTCCCTCTCTGCAGACATTCAAAACCCATCTGGATGTGTTCCTACATCATAATGCCTTGACACAGGGGTTGGACTGATGATCTCCAGAGGGCCTTTCCAACCCTACACAATTCTGTGATTCTGTGCTCAGCATGGCTGCACTTAACCTTTCCGCTGCAGATGTGGCTGTGACCCAGGGAAAACCATAAACTCATCACACATGATAATGCCATCCAGGCATGATCATCATTCAGCAATTCAAGTAACTAGGTCTGCTAGCTCTCTGTAACTAGCACTCTCATTTCTTTTCCTGGTTCAAGCAAGCTGGGTATGTCTGAACAGATTTATTTCGCGAGTGACACCACCAGGCTTTTGAATTTTGCCAGAAGCAATTTGCTTCAGACTGATTAGTGTCATTGTTCTTATGCAGAGTTTTGTCATTTTACCCCCACATTAAACCTTGTGGGCCAAGCAGGATCCTGAAGCAGCTGACGAAGGTCTGTGGTGGCTTTAAGCTGCCCCTCAGCTTTTCTGAAGCTGCAAACAATCAGTAGATTGTCTGATTTGTCAGTGGTGTCTCAGTGACACCAACATTTCTCGAAGGTGAGGTGTAACTTTGGGAGGTAGCACGTACTTCTCAGTGTGTTTTCCAATTCAGTGCAATAGCCAAGCAGCCACATGCCGTGGATTGCTAACTCTTTCTTCAGAGCTATGTTGGCCATTCTTACTTAATGTGATCAAAGTATCACAACCCAAACCCCAGATCTGTCTCTTCATCATGAGCTTCCACTGAATTCACCTCAACTGTCATTCATTGAAAAAAATAATCTTTTTTAGAAGAATGGAACCCTTATCCAGCTGTTGTATACCTGCTCTGAAGTGTAGCAAAGCTCTATATGTGCTGCTGCTTGGCTTTTTAATATCCTTTGCCCAAATATAGTCCACAGTAGTAGTTTCGCTCTAGTTTAGTTCATTTAATTTAATTTAATTTAATTTAATTTCATTTCATTTCATTTCATTTCATTTAATTTCATTTCATGCATTATGTTTCTTGGATCACAGTGTATGTTAGACTGAGTAGTGAGTTCATTTCCAAGATTTTATTTACTGTCTTTTTCAAAGCTAAACATAATCACAGAACTGGAATAATGCCTGAAAACTCCTGCAAAAGTTAGTCTCAGGAAAGAAAAATTAGTGTCATCTGAATTCAGGCCTTTGTTGAATTTTCTCCCTAGAAATATTTTAGTCTGGTCTCACATTATCACAGAAAAGAGAAGTTGAATTAATCTTGACAGAGCTTTTACCAAAGTTAATTATGAGCTCATAATGGTAGCTATTTGCAGCCAAAATCTTATTTTAGCAACTATAGGTATACAGCAAGACAGCAGAAACTTTTCTGGGCATTGTTTTGTGTCTAGTCAAGTGTTACTAATATACTTCAAACAATAAATGCTAGGAACAAGAAATTCACAATCATCAGGTCAGTAATTTTCGTAAGATCTCTAGTCTTCTATAAAAGATTTGTAATAGCAAATGTTGTCAGTAAAGCCACAGGCACAAAAAGATGTGAAAAATGGCATAAATTTCAGATTACATTCCTGCTCACCAGACATCCTTTTGTGTTGAAGCAGTTGTTCCTAAGGTGCTCAGAGTAATGTCACTGCCATTCAATTTCTTTTATGTTTCATTTTCCAAGGGCACATGAACTGAAGAAGTGCAGCATGTCTTACCTCCAGCCTAAAAACCAAGGATGTACATCTGGCTGATGCGCCATCTCTCACCATAATAACACAGACATGGGCCTATTGGAGAAAAAATGCAGTGCATAGCAGGCTTATGCCCTGAGGATCAGTGGCATGCAGTGGGATGCAGCAGGAACCCATAGGTCCATCACTCTTATTTGAAATAGAAGAAGCATCAAGGCATGAGAATGGCAGAAGACCTTCCTGGTGCCAGCACAAGCAGATCTGCACAATGATGCATTTGTCCTGAAATCAGCAGGATTGGGTACCCATCTGGGTCAAGCATATGCTTATCTGCACAGTCAGGTCAGTTCCAGCATCCTGCATGGCTGAGGCTGGGTTACTGTCTCCTGTGGTTGTTCTCAAGAAAAGGTGAGGGTCATATGCATCTCAGGATATCCACTGACATGTTTGTAACAACCCAATACTTAAGATAATCATATATCTCTTTACATTTGAGTGAATGTATATTGTGCAGTGAGTGAGGTAAAAAAATGCAACACATAGGATGATGCATTTAGATCCTAGACATAAGAAAGAGTAACAAAGCTAGTGCTTGTGCTTAGTCTCCATGGTAGCTACAAATATCCTTAGATCTTCATAGCCTTTGCCTTACATGCACAAACATATACATACTATGCCCTTCATATTATCATCTTGAGTGTTTGCCCTGAATATTTGTATGAGAGTAGGTAAAAAGAAATGAGGCTTAAGTTTCTACTCTGATGATCTCTCAGGGAGCATCTATCCCATGAGCATAAAGGTAGGAGGGAGGAAGCCCCTACCTCTGCCCCTATCTCTGTGGCCAGGCACTGACACCCCCCAGCAGATTGCTACAACACATCAATGCAGAGCTGCCAAACAGGTGGCCTGAATGTCTTTCCGTTACGATTTTAACATTATATGTCTTGGTTGCAGCTTAAAACTGATCAAGCAATCTTTATTCTAAATGCAGGAAGTGCATTTTATTTGCATAGCTCTGATGAGATTAAAAGAAGCATTAAAGTAATTAAGGTCAGAGGGGCTTACCACTTACTAAATCCCTAAATCCATCTCCGCTTCAACATAATTCAGCAGTATCATGGGGCAAAAGGTCACTGAAACAATTTATGCCCGTCTAGCCTTCCATCACAAAGAAATAACCCCTTTTTTTTACTCAACAGATATATATTATTTTCCACATAGACAAAATGCAAGAAACAGTCTCAGCTACCATCTAAATCCATTAACTACTCTGTGATTTGAGTTGGGGGTTTTTCTGGGGTTTTTTGAGGGGGAAGTGGATACTAGCTTTTACACTCCTGTACTTCTATGGTTTTAATTAAAAATCCCAAATGAACAAAACAAACAAAACCAACCAACCAAAACAAACAATAAACCAAACAACTAACAAACCTAGCTGATACAGATCTTAAATATTCATTCCAATAAATTTTGTCCAGAGTCTAAAATATTAAGGGACCCATCTGTTAAAATGAGAATAATAAATGCACAAGGAACATTTGGCAGATAATGCATTATTGAATATTTTGTGTTCTCATGAGTAAACTTGCAGCAGCTATTACTTTTAATTAAATGTGCATGCATTTGACACTACTGAAGGCCTTAGCTCCCAATGCTTCATTGTTATCTGAAATCCAAAACTGATCCATTGAAAGTGCCCTGAAACAGAGTAATGGTGAGCAAAGCTGCTCTGAGGACTGATACACATGCATTTATTGCCTTTTGTAAATCCAGCTAGCTGCAAGCCAAACAGATTATACTGGGTGTCCTTCTCCACTCACAGAATCAGAATCACAGAATATTCTGAGTTGCAAGGTACCCACAGGGATCATCAAGTCCAACTCTAAAGTGAATGCCCCATAAAGTGATCAAAACCACAGCCTTGGCATTATTAACACCGTGCTCTAACCAACTGAGCCAATCTCAGGCCTTTGCGATCAACTTATATGTAAAATATAACACTCCTAGATGGGACTCTGAATAGCCCTGCACCAAAGGAATTGTGCCTTGCTGGACAGAAAAGGAGTTTGCAGAGTTCTCAGCCAGGTAATTGCTTCATAACCATGCATTAGTGATGACCCTGACACTATGTTGTACCTAACCTATCATTTGGCACACTTAATCTTGTGGAAGGTGTACCTGTTCATTGCAGGGGGCATGGAAAATGTCCCTTCCAATCCAAGCTATTATATGATTCTACATATCAAAGCTCTCTCAGATGGCTGATTCAAATCTCTAAGAAAAATAAAGGGAGTGGAAGGAAAACACAGTTTTGAAACTGAAGAGATTTGTTGAAATTGCTTTAACTGTACTATAAATAAAGAAATCATGAATTCAAAATTTATGGAAGTAATTGAAGCAGCTTCAACCCTGCTAAGTACTGTCAGAAAGTTGCCAAGTTGTCTTAAGACAGATATGGTGACACACTTGTCCTCATTGGTGACTCCAATGTCACTCCAGCCCTACATGTGATCGAAGGGGTAGCAGTCACAGTAGTGGGACAGAACACACAAGTGGGAATGAAACCCCAAGCAACAAATTTCATATCGAGAGAAGCTTCATGTGCAGAAACTGACTCTGCCTTACTGGTGCAGGGAGAATTGGCCCAAAAGTCAAGAATAAATCAAGTAATTCTTGACTATTAAGAGGCTGACATGGTAAGAAGTGACAGCGGAGCCACTGTGGCAGGCAGTACCAGCCTGCTGGCACTTAGCTTATGCTGGTGTTTCAATTCCTGGCACAAGGTGGAGGTACACCCTACTCCTGAGGAAGCCTTGCTGTCAGCTTCGTTCTCCCAGAGCCCTGAACTCTCTGTGCAAAGAAGCCTCAAAGCAATTCAAGCCACTTGAATTTATTTCCAGGTGCAAACAATGGCTGTATCTGCAAACAGCTGACTAAGTGTGACCCAGGTTGTCCCAGCTTCCCCAGCCCCTGTTCATGTCCTCGGCAGCACCATCTAAAGGCAGTGGTGCTCTGCCAAGGGTGCTCTGAGTGTGGGCTTGCTGTGCTGTGCAGACCTAGCAAGACTGCACTGTCCCAACCACATTATTGCAACATCTTCTCCACCCAAGAAACCAAAGAGGCAGGTATTTGGGAATTATTTTTCAAATAAATCTTCCAAGTGAATAAGGAAGATGAAAGAATATGCTCAATGTCCAAAACAATGGAACTTCACAAAGACAACATAAATAAAGAGAGAAAAGCATGCTGTAAAGCAGGGGATGTTCAATGATTCCTCTTAATCAGAGAAGCCAACATGGCTTCTTGACCGCTGACTGTTCCCAGCATTGCTAAAAGAGTAGATGAGATGTCTGCTAAGTAAATAGCATCTGCCATCTCCACAGGCTGTTTGAAAGTGCTGACTAGCTGGTGAAGAGATTAGCACTGTCTGACTCCTCTACCAATAACTGATTTGTTGGCTTGGCAGTGCCTTCCTAATTGTCAGTTAGAACTGCTGACATTCCTGAATATTGTTCCTGAGATGTAAATAATATTTATTTGAGGGTACTATGGACTCTGTTCAAGTCAACTCATCTGAAAGGACCGACAAGTTTTACTTCAGCTGGTGCATCCATTTTATGACAAACCCATCACTATAATGTTTTCCTCTTACAAGGGAATATTTTAAATCTTATGCTTAAATTTTGTAAGTATCTCGAGTATCCCCAGTCTGGGATGGGTATTGCTGCTTCACAGTGGGATTAGTCTTGGAGAAACCACTAAACAATTCTGCTGAAGAGTGATGTTTGAACAGGCCCATGACTAGAAGCAGAATTTTTTTGAGAGGCAGAAATGTAGACAATTCCACATTCTAGTTAGGAAAAAAAACCCTCAAATTTTGAAAGGACACAGCTATGTTTTGTCTGTGATTTGTTTATGTATGTTACATACCAACTAATGGAAGTGCCTTTTCTGAAAATCTCATTATGTTTCCTTGTAACACTGTCTTTTAAAATAGTCAGGAAATAATGTTCTTCTGAAAAATCTAAGCATGTATTTGTTTTAAATTCAAAATATGAAGTAACCAAGACTTGTGTTTTTATTCTGCTTTCCCCTATTTTAATTTCTTTATGCTTTTTTGCTACATCTCCCCTGAACAGATGGCTGCTGCTCCTGACAATGATACTTCACTAAGCCTTGGCAGGATGATGATGGCTCAATCACCCATTAATTCCACGGCAGATAATGGCTGAAAGCACCAGATCAGGTCATTCTTGTTGACCAGATTGTGCAAATCTATATGTGGGGCGGGGGGTTTCACTGATTCATTTGAAAGCTTTTTAATTTGAATGTGCAACATTCATATGTCAGTTATTTTGAGCCTCATCACAAATTCCCACCCTGTTCTCTTGTGATCCTCCCATATGGTGAAAACGCCTTAGATTTTTCACCTGCAATATAAGTATCGATTTGAGAAACTATGGATTTTCAATGAAAACCACTACCGTGAGATAGTCATGAGACAGATGTGATATTTGATCTCAATTTGCACCTGGAGGCCAAGATGTAGCCCAGCACAGACACTGACCCAGTAGCATCATACCCTTGCCAGCTGGGTGCTGCAAAACCTTGTGGGCTGAACAGGCACCTGGACAGCTGTCTTTCTTCAGAGGCTGCTACTGGGAAGTGGACAAACAATCCTGTAGGTGGTGTGCAGCAGGAATGGGACTCACACTCCATCTCACCTGGCAGCCAGCTTTGAAATGTCCCTATTTTCTACACAGCACAATTCCAAGCAGTTTCTCCACTTAAAAATAGTAATTAGTGAGAAATGAAAGCAGCAGAGCACCGATCAACATTGCTATTTTGATTGTTCTATAAAAGAGAGAAATACTGAATAAATTTGCTTGTTTAATTTCTTTCCTGCCTGCTTGCACTCTACCATTTTCATGAGGTTGTGTGGACACTATGCAATCTGTCTAATAAATATAGACAGTAGCAGTAGGTGGGGAGTTGCTTATTTGCACCCTTTGTACCTCTATGTGAAATTCATTAGCAGATTATGTTACTCTGAAAGGCTCTTGGAAGGTCGTCAAAACACTTGTAAACCCGAGCTGACACAGCCTGATGAATATCACATCCAAGTCCATACTGCGGAGTGGTTATTGAACCCCTACACAGCAAAACTCTCCACGGAGCCACTGGCTGAGAACAGGATGAAGTTTACAAGTAAACACTGAGCTGGAACCCATCACCCATCACCTCCTACAGCAACAGCTATGGCTCTCACAGCTGGTTCAAAGAGGCACAGATTTAGCAATTGCCCCAAAGTCTCAAGTAAACGGGTATTCCAGCTGAGGCACGAGACAAAACTGTGAAAAGGGATTTTTGCATCTATTAGGAGATCCTTAACATTGCTCCCACCAAAACTGAGGGATGATGTTGATGGCAGGCAGAGGAGGCTGCAGCAGTAGACAGCAGCCAGGGCTCTCCCTGACTCAGGGATTCTCTTGAGTCACCTCCCTGATCTAAGCCTGGCTGTTCATACTCCAAGGGCTTGCTGCATAGCAGACTTAGAGGAGACCAGCCTTCCCTCAGAAGGTACTGGCTGCAGAGAGCCTTCCACACACAGCTGTTTTGTGGCCCAAAGCCTGATGTCCCTCTGCTCTGGGACAGAGAAAAACAAAAGAGGTAGAAAATAATGAAATGCTCTTTTATCAGTCCTGTGCTACCTGTGTTTAGTTGGGTTTAGATGTTTTTAATTAGGCCTGGCATGTCCTTATCCTACAGTCATCTTAAAGTTTGTGATGAGCAGTCATTAGATGAGTGGTCACTCTGTTCCTAAAGCGTCTGTGCTCCTCCACTCCTCTGGATGCTCCTGAAGGAGCAAAGTCCCTACACTAAGAGTACAGCTGACACAGCAAAGCTCAGATAACAACTAGAATGTCTTCAAAGTTCAAAGCTATTGGACCCCATGTCTGGACTACAACTGTTTTTTTGAGATATCTGAGCAGCATATATGTCCCTTCAGCAAGTGCCCACCTAAATTGAGTTGAAGCCAGATATTCTCCAAAGAGATTTCATGAGCACAGCAAACAGGCAACCTCCACAACACCTGGGATACAGTCAGCGGCACCTTCCACTTACTACCCTGCAGCTGTACCATGAAGAAGGCACAAGGTGCAAGCTCTCAGCATCCCTCCTAGCAGGAGTGACATCACCACCAGATCCACTATGAGTCAGCCATCACAAAGAGGACCTACTAGCCAGCCCAGCTGGTGGTCTGAAATAAGATGTTCAAATGGTTGTTTATGGAAAAAAAGGCACCCTTCCTCTGCCCAGGAGCCTGAGGGTCCCTCTTGTTTGATGTGTTTGTAAATAAATCTCCATTTCCAAGGAGGCTGTTTCCTGTTAGACCCTATTAAACGCTCCTCTTGTCCTGGCTTCCTGTGTTTGAAAGACCTGAAATCTATTTGTCATTTCACCATATCTAAATCCCCTAAATGAAATAAAGGGTCATTACAGCTACATAAAATGGGTATAAACAAATGAAAAGGATGACAAATACAGTAACGAGCATGTGGAGACTTAACCTGAGGGTTTCAATTATGGCAATAGACCAGACCAGATCAGACTAGTGCTGTTGCAGAGGCCAGGACACATTCCTAGAACCAATATTTCAGCACTGAAAAAAACCTGCAAGGAATGTCAGGGAAATATTTTTGTTATCCACCTTCTAATGTCTGGATAGCTGCCTTATAGCTGACCTCTTCATAGAAGAAAACACGGATGATATAATTATAAACCACATTTTATTTGTAAACAGGAGCACTACTGAGGTACACTCTTAATTTAATGTGACTATCATCTCCTTCCTATTCCCACCTAGATTTAACCTCCTTCATATCACATACATTTTCAACATGCGAGAATATGTATTTCAGCAAAATAAACTGGTGGGGCAGCAATTCAGTTTCTCTTTCTAAACATCTCTTCACAATTTTCTACAAGGCTTTTCCATAAGGATTTTTTGAGAGATCTCTAAAACTACCTCGGTGAATTGTTGACCTGGCTACAACCTTTTGAATTCATGACCAACCACCACCAAGGTTCTGTTAGTCAAAAGTTCACATTACATCAAAGATTGTACAGGTTTCATGTGGCACATGACATAATTTAAGTTGGGTATCAAGTTGGACAAATCCAAATCCTTCACGTAGTTAAAAGAACATCCTGCTCTCTCAAGTGAATTGTGTGTAATTATAAATCATTCATAGTCCCAAAACAATATCTTTTTGGAACTCATGACTGGTTTGGAGTAGGAGTGAAATTCAAAGAGTTCACAATGTATTTACAAGCAATCTTTCAACAGTAAATAAAGGTCAAATTAAGATATGCGTAACCATTGCAATTACCTCGCAATTAAAATCTCTACAGGGGAATTATACAAATAGTTTTAAGTTTAGTTATTAAAAAAAATGCTGACCTGAAGGCCAGAATCAGCTTTCACAGGTTTTTCCACTGAATAGTTATGTTGGCAAGAACAAAATACACTAGGAATATTTAAATGTCATTGCATCATACAATCAATGAATAAAATAATTATTGCATAAATTATGCTGACATGGAAAAATCTGTCTGCTTACTCTGATTCAATTATTTCCATCATACATAAATATTGAGGTCACAGTGAGTTTTGTCACTGACTTAAAGGGAGCTCAGGATTTCCTCCTAAGAACTGATTAGTAGGAAGGTCAGATTTTCTACAGAAGATTAAATACAGACATTTCATGTTGTCATTATGAACTCCTTCATACCGTTAAATGACTAAGATTTCACATGAAATCAATATTGTGTGACCATGCTTACTTTGCTCAGATCTTTAAAACAAAATGCTAAAATTGGTAGCAAAGTTATGTTTATCACAAGTCATGGGGCATTTATTACCAGGTCCAGGAATGAATAGCTTTAAAAATGTTCCTAGAGTGTCATATAAGAGGTCCTTATAATTTCGTTTTCATTTTTTTCCTTTTTCTTTTTTTTATGGGAAATGTGGAAACTTGTATCTGCACAAGTTACCAACTTTCTATTTCTACATAATCCAGATGATCTCACTTGCCACCTTGTGCAGCTGCTTCTCAGGAAGGACAAGGATTCATGTTGCATTAACAGAAGCAGTTGCTCTTACACAATCATTTAAACCATGAGTTAAACTACCCCATATGTCAAGTGTTATAAACATCACCAGAAGCTCCCAATGCCTTTTCTTATTTTCTCTTGTTCCTTTCTCTCCAAACACATTGAAGCATGGTCTTTACTACTAAACTTAGATTTAGCATGTTTTTAAGTTTCATACCTTTGTAAAGTGAGGATGAAAACATGTTAAAAAATATCTGGATGTGAAACCTGTAATCATATACATTTAATGCTTATTGGTAATAAATACTGTCCCAGGGTTCATATTTGTTTGCATGTTTGTTACTGAGTGCTTGCAAGGCATTTGTAGTACCTATATCACACAGAGCAGGAAAAGGAGTGGGAAGCAAAAGACCTTAGGAAATGGGAAACGCCCATTTTCATACTCTAGTTTCCCATAAATTAGTTTGCAGCTGGTCCTTTCTGTTGAAAGCTAAAGAGGATTCAATTACAGAAATGTGTTGGCTCTGGAACAGTTCGTAAAGGGATTGGTCTTCCACTTCTGTGTTATTAATGTACTATAAGTGATGTTACAATCAGGTAACCAATGACTTGTAAAATGGAGGACCACTATGTCACAAGGGCTTTTAAAGAGAAGTGAAAGTTGGATCTATTTAGTGCTGTGTAAATACAAGAGATGTTCATGAGCATTTTCTTCCAAATAGAATAATTTTTTAAGAATTGTCATCATTACTTTACCTCATGATGGCACTACTATTTAGAGGATAGGTTGGCAGGTCTAAAAAGGAAGGACATAAGAGTTACCAAACAGAAAAACATGTAGTGAGTGGAGACATCATCAGCAAGCACGTTGAATTTCACTAGAATATCACTCTGGTTAAAAATCAGTTCTAGTGTGCTCACATCTGCTGAAATTATTGCGCAGGCAAAGGCCACTGCTTCTTCCAAATTGTGCTCACATGCAGCTTGCTGCAGGTAGCTCATCAAAATCATATTGTTTCCTGACCTGTAGGCACTTCTCTTTTTGTAAATGGAGCTGAGTGCTCTCAGGGGATCCAAGATGAAATTCAGAAGCAAATGCGTTTTCTAGGAGCCTACAATGGTTCATAGTGTAACAAAATCTTAGAATTAGTAAATGTTACATCAAGAAGCAACTCAAGTGATGGGGGAGGGGCCGCAAAAGGGGTGGCAAAACCGACCAACCAAGCCAAACTAAGCCATAATCAAACACAAAAACAGACATCTCTTTTCCAAGTCTGCACCTCATTCATTTCTATTTGAGAGTAGCTCTGCATTCAGGGAGGCCAGGCTACCACTGGGCTCCCAGCCTCAGGCTCCCCTATCACCTGAGCTCCACAGATCATTTAGCATGTCTGAATCTGCCACTGCTTGCAGAGGTGTAATCTTGCCATGGACTCACTACACCAGGAGATCTCTTAGCTATGCCAAGACAGACAGAATGTGCAAGAGAAACTTGAACAGATAAGATTGCTATCAAGAAGATATTTGTAGTTTAGCAACCTCACCACAAACTCACTGCTATATCTCTCAAGCAGAAAAATGAAGCTATTTTTTCTGGCGCTCTTGCAGTTACTGAAGTAGTGTGTTTCTGAGAGTTTATTCTGGTTTGAAAATTACTCTGAATCATTCTGTCTGCATCAGCAGATGGAAATAGCCTTCTTTATGGCCTTTCTTCAATCAAATACTTTTGTTCAAGTGCATATTGCTAGAAAAGTTGATTGAATATAGTGCATTGCATTGCATGGACACATACTTTTACCAGCATGAATATGAGTTCAAGCACTGTATGTTTCAATTCTTATTTCCCACAGACTGTGATATAATCTCATTTTAAAAAGGTTTTGAAAAATTTGAAAGACCTTCTGACTTAGATTTCACCTCCTGTGATGTTCAGTTCTTTATAGCATTCTTGCTTTTAAAAGTTACACTTTACAGCTTAAATACAGCAGTTACCACTTCTATCCTTCTCTGTTGGCAGGAGTTTTCAGACACAGGGCGCTGCACTGCTTCCTAAGTTACAGACCCAGCTTAGGACTCTGGGCTCAGACTCTCCAAGCCCTGATGAGTGATGTGAACACCATCATCCCATCCCTTTCTAGAATAACAACACAGTAAAGAGATCAATCAAGGTTAAGAAAATACCAGTTCAGAACCTTTCATATTTCTGTTATGACACAAACTGTCCCAGATCAAACTGTGAGGAAAAAAGTTCACTTTAGTACAGCAAAAGCCATGATGAAACATTCATTTTCACCTGCTTCTAATTTTGATTCAGTAAATTGGCACTTAAAAATCAGCAATTGCCTTTTGGACCGACAGCTATTTCTCACACGCTAAGAACAACTCTAAACATTTGACTGAAAATAGAGGAAAGCCATGGGCCTGCAGCCCATGGAACACCCCACACCAGAGCAGGCAAATGCCTGAAGGAGGCTGTGGCCCTGTGGGAAGCCTACGCTAGAGCAGGCTCCTGACTGGACCTGTGACACCACGAAGAGAGGAGCCCACTCTGGAGCAAGGGATGAGCATGAGGAGTCCGCGTCCTGAGGAGGAAGGAGTGGCAGTGACAATATCTGATAAACTGATCACAACCCACAGTCCTGGTGCCCCTGCACTGCTGAGAGTAAAGGTCAGAGATATTGGCAGTGAAGCTGAGCTTGAGAAGAAGAGAGGGGTGGGAAGAAGATAGTTTTAGATTTAGTATTTATTTCTCATTATCCTATTCTGATTTGATATGTAATAACCTAAATTAATTTCCCCAAATTGAGCCTATTTTGCCTGTGACAGGCCTGTGGGCTGGGAAGCAATCACATACTGTCCTCTGGGCATCAGGCAAGCGGGACCTAGGTGTGCAGGGTGGCTCAAACGTGACTTGCAGCCTGCAAAGGCCTCTCCTCTAATGCATTTTTTACAGCTTCTGAAATATTTAACACAATCTCTTTTGTGAGCTGCTGTGTAGAAACAAAGTTGGAGGGATATTGCTGCATGAAGTGATGCGTCAGTGCTTTCCTCAATATGATGTTGCCTGGGATGTGCCTTTCCCCAGTGTTTCTCTGGCAAGCCACCCCTGAGGAAAGCGTGAGTCTTTGGTGAAGAGGGGTCTCTCTTACCCTTTATTACAGGTGGTTGTGCTGGTGCTTCAGAGCTGGATTCCTCCTCCTTCTGTCACTGAAGTACAGAATTTACCCCAAAATCATGAAAGGAGAAGGAAATAATCATTCTCCCTAAAACCAGGCTACATATTTTCACCTTACTTTGCATGTCTATGGGATACCAGACCTTAATTTATTAATTTTTTACATGCATGTGGTCAAATTTAAATTTGCTAGCAACTTTCAGCCAAAGGCAATGTTGCAGGAAACTGGTACGTACACTATAAACTGGTGAAACATTTTATGGTATTAAATTATTTATGTAACCCAGTGATGCAAAATATGGCATTTTAATCTACAGACGGACAAGGCCACAAATGCCTCTCCATTCAAGCTGCTACTAATCTCTGAGAGAGCTACTCTTGTGTTATAGCCGTGTAAATCAGGTAGGACAAAACAACAGGGTGTCTGTCTGTGGGTGGGCTTGGGGTTGTATATCCTTTCTCTTGAGCTGAATTCTTGAAGCCTTCTCTTGAGCTGTCCCTGTGGATCAATATAGAACTGATATCTCTTATCTTCAAGTAAATCCATAGAATGTCCATAACATCAAATCATCAGATGTTAAGTATCTCAGTGCATTGCAACGTGGGGAACAGGCCCAAATTTCCCAGCAACTAGCAGAAGACTGCATTTACTGGTTCCAAAATACTTTTGCTCTTTGTGCCAGATTGATGTCTTTGGTGAAGTGGTAGCCTTTACAAACATGATCAGACATTTTCAACTTCTTACCATCTGGAAATACGATTTGTGAGCAGGAAGCAGGAAAGACTTTGACACAAACCAAATTCATCCAGTCTAACCTGGCCATTTCACTTGGGGGGTACCTTAATCCTACCTTCCTGTTTTTTGCATACTTTTGAAACACTCCTATTGTATAACAATGGCTTCTACCAGCTTGTTTCTAATAATTTCCAATTCTCAGATCAAACCCTGCCCTGGGTTCTTCTGTGATACTACAGTGGGGGGAAAATTAACAGCAAACCCAAACTGGGATCATCCTCTTGCCTTGCGAACAAGAGGTGAAGAGAGGATGAGATGGAAGCAGCCCAGAAGCTGCATCTCTCTCCCCCAGCTGAAGATTCTGGAAATCACGTTCCATTTGGTTAACTAGGCATCTGAGGTCTGGTCACATGCGTGTGTGCCACAGGACGCAATACAGTGTTGTACAAGAATAGTTAAAGAAGGAAATCAAATACCTTTCTCAGAAAGGCCCTTCCAGGGGTAAATTTAAAATATCCATCTTCTAAAACTCAGTGTCTGAAGACAAAGTGGGAGGCACACTCTCTCAGGATCCAGCACTAGCATAGAGGCTCTGTCTCCAGAGGAGTGTGTCTCACCAGAGACATTAAGATACCGGCATATTTTGCAGTTGCTGCTGGGGCAGAAAAGAAATACCTGGTACATAATTTCACTTAGTGACATCCTTTGTTTGATAAGGTGTCTCGGTTTGATACAACAGAGAATTTTATCACTTAGAACAGAAGCTCGTTAAATGAAAAAAACCAACAAGATTTATTGCAAGGAAAGGGAAAAGAAAAAAAACAAACAAAACCCATATATATATATTTATAATAACAATATAAATACGTATTTTTATATATATATATCACACACACCTGGGATTCCCAAAAAAACAAAACACACACACACACACACACCCTCCACGAGAAAGGAATTGGGTTCAAAGAACCACCCCACTGCCCCGAGAAAAACCCATCCGAGGAAAAACCCACAAGCAAAGGGAAAAAAAAAAAAAAAAAGTTGCTGAGAAAGGTTATGAAGATGAGACCCAAACTGCCAACTGGAAAAAGCTTCTGGCTGCCAGGTAGTTCTTCACTGATGCTGAAGCGAGCTCGGAGGGGGAAGAAGGCTTAGTTGAGGCTTCCAAAAGAAATGGCGGGAGGCAGGTTCCCGGACCAGGTCGGTGGCAGGAGAGAGAGCGACCCTTCCCACACTGAGCTTTTCAAAGCCTTGCTTATCCCCGCCCAGCACAGCCAGTTTGTCCAGTCAGCAAACAGCCTTGAGCTGTTCACTCCTCCCCTTTGCTTGCGTCACTCATGTCATGGCAGCCCCCAGCTTAGCCATGCGGTCCCCCAAAGCCTCATGGGTAGGCGCAGGGGATGAT
Organism: Serilophus lunatus; assembly: GCA_013399895.1. NCBI lineage: Eukaryota > Metazoa > Chordata > Aves > Passeriformes > Eurylaimidae > Serilophus > Serilophus lunatus. Next base: position 305,052 of record VXBA01003013.1, on the reverse strand, counting down.
GGGGGGTGGTCTTCCAGCACGAGTAAGCACAGGGGAAATGCTGGGGGGTGGTCCATCAGTCCGTTACCATGACAACAAGGTGGCTCCCACCTTTGGACTTCTGTCACAGCTCATAACAAATGCATAAGAATTCAAACAAAAGGGGAAAAAGAAAACCGAACAGATTAAAACTATAACATAAGGCTTTTACAGAACAAAGCAGCTGAAGAGTGACAGGGGTTAAAGAGTTGGAAACAGCAAAACAAGTAGTAGATGAAAATTCATATGCTGGAAGAGGTGCTCCAGAAGACCTCAGGTAGGCGCGTGCTGCCAGAGCACTCAGTACTGGTTTCTGTCACAGTGCTCCACTAACTCTGGGCTCTACAATAACTCCAGGCTGCTGTCACGCACTCTGCCAACGGCACAAGAGGATATGCACTCCTGACAAACACAAGAAAAAGTGAAAGAAATCGACAATACTCTCAGGTTATAAAGACTCGTAGGATATAATACCAAACCGCTGGAATAAACAGGGATGGAATTGGCATTCCTGCTTCACAAACAGTTTCAGCATTTCTGTCTTGGCTGCTTGAACTTTAGCCCTGGTAGAAAACTTCCATGCAGCTATGGCAATGAGCATTTTTCAGGCCAATAACAATAGCTCATGGGATAAAAAGCAGTATTTCCCAATGCAGATTATCTTGATCTCCAGCACAGCACTGGGTATGTTTTTGCAGCTAATGAATTGGTGTTAGCATTATAAGCTCAAACTATACATATAAATCATGGCATAAGGTTTGTTTGTGCATGTTTTTTATAGCTTGCCTGCTTATTTATTTAATGATTTATGAACATCATTAAACACTGCTGCTCTGCATTTGAGATGGTCCGTAAGTAAATCGTATTTCCTTGGAACAGGTTTCTCTTTTTGTCTGGTAAGGAATGGAGAGGTTCAGAGGAGTAGGCATTCCTTCATGCCCTTATCTTCTACCCATGGGCATCTGCAGAGCCCATACTCCATTGAGATGGGACAAACTAGTGAGAACACACAGGACTGAGCTAGTTCCTGCTTCATCACACCCGACTTCAGCTTGGCCTTTCCCCAAACAAGGCAGAACCGCTCTCTGCCTCACAGAATTCCTGCATGTTCCCACATTAATATCCACAGCTTTGGGAAAGGGACAGACTGGCAAGCTCTCACAAAGCCTAGAGGAGCATTTCATACAGGGGAAGAGTTAAGGATGCACTGAAAATAGTATTGCAGAAGGTAAGTCTCAAATTTACCAGTACTGGGAGGTTTAAGTTAACTATGCCAAGTCTTTAAGCACTGACTTCAAGTTCTGTAAAGTACCAGGGACCACCAAGCTCCCCACTGTTATGATCTGATTATTAGAACTTTTAGAGAGAGGTCTCTGCTTGAGTTAAGGTGCAAATGAGACCATATGCCAAAGTCAATAGTATAAATTTTTATTTAACAGTAAATGTGAGATAGAGAGAGAGATAGAAATAGAAGAAAAAGGGGGGAGGGAGGAGGAAAGAAAAAGTGATAGAGAGACAGGTTAAGTAGAAAAATGTCACTATTTTGTGGGTTTTAATTGCAGTCATTGGTCTCTTCTTTAGATCTTCTCAGAGTCCCAGTCTTCCTGAAGTGATGATTGTATCTGTATTCTTCAGGTAGTAGGGGAAGCCCACAAAACACAAAGCTTCATAATTCAATATACACTCAGGATCAAGTGAGAATGCCTAGATACTTCCCCTGGGCTAGGGAGTTTTACACTGGATCGCAGGGCACTTTGTAAGTCTTTGATGATCTAAGACATTGCAGCTTTCTCTTACATAAGCACAGTCGAATCAACTATGGCCCATTATGGTCCATCAGCTAGGATGACTACCTTCCAGCTACATGTGAATGTCCAGGTACTTTCCAAGAGGAGAGTTTTCACAGCTGAGACGTTTTGTAAGGGACTTTGGCATGATAAAAAGCACTTATGCCACCTCACTTATGCCTCTTATCAGCCTCTTTTATAGCTCCCTGTGATGGGTATGCAAGCCCTCTGCACATGGTCAGCTACTGCAAGTGGTGGATTTTTTGTTATTAACCATGAAACAGTGTCTCACACCTACCCTAGACCATTCACTTTTCATATGCTTCAAAAATGTGAAAGCAATGCTGCTTTTCCTATGTAGTCAGATGGCTGCCATCAAATCATATTGCAGTGTCGCCTACATGAACTGTGAGAAATGGCATCATAGCATGAAGGACACCTGCCCAAAACCTGTATACATGCACATTCTTCCTTTTCTCACACTTCTCCTTGGTGTTGCTCATGCCAACAGAAAACTTCTTCATGGGGGAGGATTAGAGCATCCAGAGGGCAACTCTCACTGCTGCAGGCTGCTGAAGGCAGGCATGCTTGGGGAAGGAGGGAGGGGAGCAAGCAAAGAGCAGCCGCAGGGTTGAGCTTACTGTGGGACAGGCAGCATATGCTTCTACCAGTGCCATGCCGGCACAGGCTGCAGGCACAGATGGGCCCCATGGGAGTTCAGTGATGGGTCAGTGTCCTTCAGCAAGGAGTGTCTGAAAAAGTGCTAGATGTCAAGTCTCTTTAAAAAGAGGCACTGAAGCATTTGGGCTGTGAAAACACAATGTACATGAAAANCCCCGCTATGAATTGAAGAAGTTGTGAGATATGGCAAATGGTGTACACAGCTCTCTTTCTGTGGTCTGTATCTCAGAGGGTCTTTGACAGAGGGATGAAGGGCCCCTTCTCTCAACCAAACATACCTGCTGCAGTAAATCAGTGTTTGGGCTTATGAAGGTCGGGACATTTGGAGTTTTTAGAGCAACCTAGATATGAAAAGCATATGGGAGACTGGAGGGTGCAGGTATTATCTGCAGAACATGCTGTGTCAAGTGGCCCTGGAATAAATTTGTCTTCTAGCCCCATTAAGGCATAGCAACTTTCAGAACAGTTTGAGTATCTGTGGGGGTTTCAGAGCCCATTGAGACATAGGCTCTGAAAACAACAGTTTTGTTGTCAGGACCGAAGTTTGACACAAAGGCCTCGCAGACAGTAAGTAGAAACTTAGCAATACTACAATTTGTATTCCTAGAGCTGCCAGCAGCTCCCCAGCTGTCCGTAAAACATGTTCTGCTGTGCATGCAACCTCAATTTCCTTTACCTTCTCACCTTAATCCAGGGAGATCCAATCTGTATCCCCATTACATTTTCTAGTATTCTCTCCCTAAGGTTGCTTGGATGTCAAGCACCATACTTTAAGTAGATTACCGGATAACAGCTTGGAGAGGATCAGAGACAGTTTGATGTCCAGATATATGAAATGGAGTACTGTAACAGCAGTAACATTTGGGTGTCATAAGAGTTTTTTAAAAAGGGATTTGAATCTCAGGATTTTGTTGCTCAAATTGTCTCAGATTTGGCCTCCAATGCACACTTGGACAGCAGCTTTCAAGGGAATTCTTCCATTCAGATTAGTTATTTGGGTATGTCTGCATTGCACAGTGAAATATACTGGACAGCTTAGTCAAACTCTGGGTAAACTGGCTACTGCTACTGCTACTGGCTGTATTCAAACTTAGCTCCATATGTGTTGTGTCGTTGACATGAAGGTACAGTTGGAGCTTGATCAGGACCCAGTGAGGCATCACATTGCTCTGTACAGACATGCCTTCAGAACACAGACAATACTGTGAAATAATATGTTAGCGTTGTTTTCACCCTGACTTCCTAAAAAAAGCCAGACTTTTGTAATAACACTGTTTATATCTGTCAATCCCATGTGCCTCTCAAAACTTTTTGAACCTGCTACCGTCCTTGTCAGTTAAATTGCAGAGGTGGAGCTTCATGTATAATGGCATTAGGTGGCTACAAACAACGAAGGAAACCAAGTGAATATTCCCAGTGCGTGAAGGGCTGCAGTGGCAGCTCATCTCCAGTTCTGGAGAGCAGGAAGAATGGATGGGAGAGAGACCTAGAAAAGAAGGCTGATAATGCACCAGGGTGTCTTGGAACAGAAAGCCTGAACAGCAGCCCTGGAGAGTAGTGCAGGACATTGAGCAAACACTCCTCTCACACATTTTAACATGTTTCAGCATCCAATAGCACCACTTCAAATAGAAACACTGAAAAACAGATGCTTTTCACTACTTATTTGGAAAATCAATTGTACTTTTTACATCATTTTCACATAGCACAAGGTTCTTGGTGTCTCTGGTCCTAATACTGCAGCAGCCATGCCCCAGTAACCACAGAATCACTGAATCCTTTAGGCTGGAAAACTTCTGAGATCATCGAGTCCACCTTTGACTGATCACCACCTTATCACTAAGACCATGGCATTAAGTGCCACATCCAGTTGTCTCTTGAGCTCCTCCAGGTGTGGTGACTCCACCACCTCCATGGCCACTCCTTTGCAATGTTCAACAACACCTTCCATGAAAAAATTCCTCTTGAGTGCAGCCTGAACCTCACCTGGCACAGCGTAAGACTATGTCTTCTTGTCTTGTCACTAGTTGCCTCAAGGAGGAGACAGATTCCCACCTGGATACAAACTCTTTTATCAGGTAGTAGTAGAAAGTGATATGGTCACTTCTTAGCATTATTTTCTCCAGGTTAAAGAACCCTATTTCCCTCAGCTGGTTCTTATAGGATTTGTAATCCAGATCCTTTCTTGGACTTGCTCCAGCACCTCAATGTATTTTTTGTAGTGAGGGGTCAAGAATTGAACACAGGACTCTTGGTACAAACTCAGCACCATCAATATCGGCACCTGCATTTGTGCGCAAATCTTTTTAAAAAAAACAACACAAAACAAAACAAAAAAAAAACAATTAGGAGTTAAGGAAGGAGGAATACCAATTTTCCAAAATTCCATAAAACAGAGCTCAGTCCAGATGACTAATGAGTGCCAGGCTGTTCCTGCAAGGCTGGGACAGGATTTCTGCACTGGAGCAGGAAAGTGGGTTGTCTCCGGTAACTGCTTCCGAGCAAGTCCACAGAAATTCTTTCCCACTATTTCTAACCATCTCATAGAGAGACCAGGGGTTTAGAGAAACAGGGGTGGCCTGGCATAAGCCAGCATGTGTCTGTTGAGACACCTCAGCCTAGTTTTGTCACCTCGCTGACAGAGCAACTGCAGCTCTGATCAGAGGCATGCCTCTGCAACTGCCAGCAGGCACACTCAGGCTCCAGAAATATGTATAGAGAAAATCAGTACTGTAATTTATGCCACATCTTCTTATCTCCTCTTTTCACCACAAGGATGCAAATCAGTCATAGCTTTAGTAACTGATTACATAAGTGCCATATTAATTTTGTTCGTATTTCCCCAAAGAAATCAGCAAATTGTTAGAACAACTTGGACTCACAGACTTATTTTCCAGCCATCATGGACTATTGGCAGCTGGAGTGCAGTCATTTATCATTTCACAACAAAGTTAATCTGGTTAACAAACCAAACTTCTTCCAAAAGAAAGAAGAAACAGCAAGCAGATAGGTAGTGACAAAAGCCATGAGAGTGTTTGGAAGAGAAAGCAAATTTTCTTCAGCCCATTGTTTTTTGCACTGGATTCTCTAGAGCTGCCTGAAGGTTCATTTGTTACCATCCAGAATATTCTGCTACACAAAGCATTATTCAAAAACAGAGGGAGAGACTGCACATTTGCAGATGGAAAAGGTCTTGAGGAAGTGCAAAATAAAAATGGCCAAACCACTCAAACTTACAAGGTTTCGATAGCCCCAGAGGACCCATCAGCATACCTCCTACTGACTGCCACCTCCAACTTTTACAGGATGATACATGCACAACTCTTTCACTGGAATTAAAAATAGGTTTGATGAGAAAATGTGCTGCTGCAACCATTTTGAGTGCAACAATAGGGGAGTGAGAAGGAGGTCTTGGCAGGCATGTGAAATCCCCTTAGCACAGCTTAGACTGACTTGCATTGTGCCAGTTAAGTAGATCCACAAGGCCTTTGGCCAGCCCTGGCTCTGCTTCTCCTTATTTTTAAGTGCCCTTCTGGGAAGAAATAGCTTCTTAAAAACATTTGAGCTAGGCAGGACTTGCCTGACCCTTCTTCAAGCACTAGGCTTATCCTGGCTGCAAACCTGAGGCCACAAGTGGTAGAAGGCAGACAATTGGAATGCCTGGCTTAAAGCTGGGAGCAGGAACAGTGCTTATTCCCCAAATAAAGTAACATTCTTTTATTTTCCAATGGAATACTTGGAGCCATGAACACTCTGGTGATGGACAGGCTGATACGAACCAGGAATCTCGAATTGCCAGTTTTATTAATTGTTTCTTGTAACAGGCAGCCTAACACAAAGAAGAGAAAAAGACAATGTCTAGATTAGGAATGGAAATGGTCCTGCATACAACCCCTTGCCTGTAGGCACTAAGCAAATACAGACCCACACAAACTCCTTCACCTGCCCTACAAAATTTTTTAGCCTGTGGCTGAATGATGTGGTTCCACTGTGGAAACAACCAGCTGCAACCAACTTAACAAGGTCCCTGAACAGTGCACAGAGGATGGAGTGTACAATAGACCTGCTGCTGAAAAACTCTTTACAATGGAATCCATGGTGAGGAAGGCAGCATGCACCCATCAGCCATCAGCTTCCCTAGCACATCCTTGGAGTGATGTTGGTCCAGTGGGTCTCCCTGGGGGTGCCCATTCATTCCTAGCAGCTTCCCTCATCTGATCTTCAGGCTAAGAGTAATGTCCCTGCAGTCACTTCATACCCCTTAGGCAAGGGTTCTCCAACTGGAGGCACTGGGAAAAAGCAGAACAGAATGGACTAGGATAAAAAGTAGGAGGAATCTATCTTTCCCCAGGTTCTGCATCTGGGGAGAGCCTGTGGAGGTTTGCCCACCGAAAAAAACCCAGAGATAACATCCTACCAGTCTCAGCAGCCTTTTTTGACTGCTAGTCACCAGCTTCCTTCACAGAGAGCTGCCCCCAGACTTGAGGTGACATTATCATTACAGATAAAAGTAAAATGGGGCATAAAAAGTCTTTTTAAACCAAACAACTGGAGGAAAATGTGATTTTCCACTATTCAATACCCAATCAGAGAACTTGTTTATAAATGAGTCAGAGAAACTGTGACCAGACAGCTCCTCAGCTTGACTTGCTCACTGCAAAACATCCTGCTGCACTCGTATGTTCTAGAGAGCTGTGGTTTCTTTCCCCGCTAGACATTCTGCTTAGGGTGAACACATGTTTCCCAGATTACAGGGAGTAAGAACATCCATGCTATCGCAAAAGGGCATCAAAAGCAGAAGATGACGAACATGAACACCAACACAACACACACACACTTACTAACACTGGATCACAAACCACTCTAGTGCCTTGTGCTAGGTCCCTGCCCTCCTAGGCACAGTTTCCATCAGGGCTGTCCCAAGCCCTCCCTTCTTTTGCTTTGACATGGGGGGGGGGACATGTTTCCTTCAATGCGTGGTGGAGGAGATTATCTTATGGGTGCCTGTTACATCAAGACCTGGGGGGGAAGGGATGAGGTGAACTGGGTGCCACACTGACTGGCCAGGGACAGAACCCCAGGGCACTGGACAACTGAGTGCCGAGGAATGAGAAACGCTAGAAGCCCTTGGGCTCCAGGTTGTCCCCCACCTCAGAGGGGGATTTATGCATTGAATGTCAGGCCTGGGAGCTGCCTGTGGCAGCCAAGAGCTACATTTTTTCTCAGATGAGGTGAACATCGACTGCAGACTTACTGGAGATGGGATGTTTCTTACAAGATGGCCATCAACCGGAGTCAGTATCATCACTGCCAGCGTGAGCAGAATGTGGTCTTTTTACACAATTGCAGGTAACAAACAGCCTTTGATGAATGTAGCAAGGAGTATTTCTACGCTAGTGAGATGATGATCATAGCAGTCCATCTGACCCTTCCTCTCTTTAATTTTAATTATTCTATACCCAAGAAGTTATTACAATGGCCAAGACTGTGTTCTGTGGAGCTGGAGTTGTTTCTACACTTAATTAAGAGCCACAGTAGACCTCCTAGAGCATTCATGTCGTCTGTCTGTGTAGAATGATTTCAGTCCCTCCTTTCCACTAATCTGAGGAGTTTAGGCCCTGAGATATTTAAAGCCCCAGTCCAGCAAAGTACTTTGGCATGTGTTTACCCCTAACAGCACAAAAAGTTCTCTGGAACCGGTAATAAGCCAATTTGAGTTTTATTTTATTTAGAAGATATTTAGTTGATATAGTCATAGAAATCAATAATTGAAGGAGCTATAAAATTTCACTCTATATCTAAATTCGATTACAGTAACATTCATATTTACACAGTTCAGCTGCGCCAGTCATTTTGCTGCACTGCCTGCAATTTTGAGGTTAGCTGTTGTTTAAAAATGCTTGAATGAATTTCATTAAAATAAGATAGCTTATTCCACTTCATGATATGAACTGCAGTTGCTCTACAGGGAAGAAGCTCAGGAGAGTTGTTTGTCACTGAAAATTGTTGTTCCCTTCAAATTATGGAGAAATGAGGGACTGTATATAAACATCTTTCAGATTATATATTTAGAGAGAAGACATACAACACATTCTGTGATAACTGCTAATCTCCAACCAGCTATATTTCTTTGCCATTTTTTTTATGAATGATGATTTGTTTTCGAGCTGAGATTTGATACAGAGTTCAAGCTCCAAGCATAATTCTGAAGCCAACCTCAAACTTCTTGAAAGTGAAAAATCATTATGAAACATAAACAGGTCTTTAATCGTGACATGAGGAACAGGAAGAAGAGATGGAATCATTCTGCTGAGATAAGAATAAATTTTTTTCTGTAATTGAATCATTTCTCTAGACTGAGCATGTGAAAAGAATTAGCTTAGCCTTAAGTTCTCTGTCTTAGATTTGGACAAGTAATTAAACATTAACAGAAGGTAGACTAAAGTTAGCTCAGAATGCCACAGCCATACGGTAACCCAGAAATAAAACCACGGGCCTGTCCATTGTAATTTAAATCTAAACCAGAATGGAACTAGACCTAAAATGTTTCCCATTGTGTTAACTGTGGTTCAGTCTGTGCTTCTTGCATGCCTGCTAATTGCTTCTCTGTGCTCTTGAGGAAGCCCTTTTCTGATCTCATCTTCTTCAGGATCACAGCTCCCAAATTCTGCCTCCAGACTTTCACAGTCCTGCCAGGACTGGCAAAGGCACTCACCCCATAGCTGCTGTAGAGGTGCAAGGTCAGCCATAGTCTCTCTCCTAACATATCTAACCTGTGCTGTAGCTCCTAGTTCGGTATGCTACATTCTGACTTTGCCCAAGGGACATACCCAGGTTCTTCTGGGGCAAGAGAGTGAACTGCTTTGTTGGGGCATACAGAGGTGTTGGTTGTCTTTCTCCACCAGGCATAGTAGGACCCTAGGCAAGTACCGCCAGCACCTTCACACAGTTGGGTCAGATGTCTGCCTAGATATCTCCAGAGACAGAGAATACTGCCTCTAACAGCTTTGACTGCAGAGCCAAGACAGCAGTATCAACTGTAGGGCCAAGACAACTTTCCTGTCTTTGACATAAGCACGTGTACTCCATGAATGCTGAGTTCCAGCTTTGCAGCAGTGACCAGGTAAAAGTCGCTCTGTCTCGAACATAGAGTCAGGGAGAGTGAAAATGCTCCTACTGACATGAGGCAGTAAGACTCTTTTTGGAGCACGTGTGCCCATGGATGCTTACTTAGATGCTGACATCAAGTTGGGATAAGTCACAAACACAGGGTTGCCTGCTATTGCCATCAGCATGATGATAGAGCGTCCTGGGTCAGTGCAGCCCCTAACAGGAGGGTGGGTGCACCTCCAGGCACCATCACAGCCCAGCACTGCCCATCACCCGGTCTACTGGCACCAGGATATGAGCAATGTTCAAGCAACATCTCGAACCTTGAATGCTTGAAAACTACTACACCAGATACTGGTCAGTGGAGAAGCAGCTTCCTTTCCACCTATCTCGACATGCTTTGGTTACAGAATCCAGTTTCTAACACAGCTTTTTTTTTTTTCCTAGCAGGGAAGTGAACAGCAATCAATCAGGAAGGCATGCATGCAGAGCGGACCAGAGTGTGCCAGATGCCTTTGCTCACTCATACCCACTCATCCTCCTACAGATGAACAAGAATAGTACCTCATCACATTGCACGTGTGGCTTGCCTTCTACTGATAAAAGTGCTACATCTTTCAGCAGAAACAATGCTTTAAAAATTCTCCCAGTGCCACAAATGGCAGGCTGCTGCATCCCTGTGTTTGTACATGGTCAGTTCATTCCTCAACAGCAGTCAACAGGAGCTGAAGAAATGGCCTGAAATTATGTCAGGGGAGTTTTAGGTTGGATATTAGAAAAATGTTCTTCATCAGAAAATGGTTGGTCACTGGAACAGGCTCCCCAGGGAAGTGGTCACAGGACCAAGCCTGACAGAGTTCAAGAAGTGTTTGGGTGATACTCTCAAGCACCTGGTGTGACTCTTGGGGGTGGTCATGTGGCAAGGCTAGGAGTTAGACACGATGATCCTAGTGGATTTCTTCCAACTCAACATATTCTCTAATTCTGTGATATAAGCACTTAGCTCAGCTGCCTCTTTGTTGGGTAGTCTAGAGTTAGAGATGCCTGAGGTATTTTTGAAGGACACAATTCTGGATATCTGCTACATGAAACTGGTGATGTCAGTTCAGAAACTGTGACTCTCACTCTTAAGCTACAAAAAGAAACCCCACAGTAATCCCATATTAAATTTCTCACCTTCAAGACTGCCGGCTTCCCAGAAACCGTAGTTGAAGTGTGCAGCTAATGCTTGCTTCCAGCATTGGGAAAAAGAAGTAAGGCCAATGGGAAGATATACAAGCTTATGGGAGACTTTCCAGGGCCCCAGGAAGGTAAGAAGAGAGGACAGACAGTTGTCTTCGGGACCAGAAAGAGTCATGAGAATGTGTGGAGGATGTGAAGGACCCTCACAGTACTGAGCCGTCCAAGAGCCTATGGAGCATGTGCCCATTTAACTGGATGGGAAAAGCATGAAAGTGTTGCAAAAATAGCAGGTCCTGCTTGGTAATCTCCAGTTTGTGCTCACATTATTTATTCTTCATCTCTTCCCTCATGCATGCATGTCCCTTAGAGCTAACACTGACTGCACTGCAGAGCGAACATCCTCCAGCCCCATGAAAAGGCTTCTGCCAGGGCGTGGTATGCAGTGTTTGGCCAGCACTGCAAAAAGCCTGCTTCGTGCTTGATCTTGCTCTTCAGCTTACACTTCTGGTAGTCAAAAAATTTCGCCCTCTCACAAGCACATGATGCATGAAGGCAGGGTGGGTCAGACCCAGAGCCCGTGCTTGCCTCAGAGCTGCCAAAGTGCTGGCATCTCTGCAAATCTCTGGCTGCTGAGGATTTCAAATGCTGTTACTGTAAACGTTTTTCACTTTCCTTCTATTTTCTTTCATTTGCTCTTTTGCCCAATGATTAAATACTTTTATAGTTCTAAACTTGAAAAATGGTATGTGTTCTCATTGATTAGGAGCTTGAAGCACTGGGATAACCTTGCCACTTAATGCCCCAGTATATCCATGGGAGGGTCAGCTACTTAAGCATATTTGCAGCTTGCTGATTGTCTGAAAACCTTGAGAGTAGTAAAAAATCCATTTCACAGCTGTGGATGCCTCCTGGCCAACAGCCCCTGCTGTTGATTTTCTAAATCTGAGCTGGTGGGAAAGCACAGGCCCTTTGAGGATCTGCATTTTCTAGTCCATATCTTCTTTACATTCAATGCAGAAATGAGGTTAGATTGTGCATTTGTCCAAGGATTTTCTCAACTTCCTTTGCTCTCATTCTCCTGGACCCAGAATGGTGCTGGCAGTGCAGAGGAACCAGCTTGCCCAGCATGGTGTCATCTTTTCTTAGTGACAGAGATGGGTGCTCTGTTCTGCCTGCTTCTGCATGGGCCAGGCAAGCTGAACTGATTGGCACCATCATTTCATTCAAATGTATTTTGTCAGTCTCACAACAAAAGGCACATTCAAACACAGTTACAATCTCTGGTTGCCTTGCGTAGGATTGGTGTTTGCATGCTGGTAAGCATGCTACTGCACTGGTACCTTAGTGATGTTTTGGAAATCCCTTATGAGATATCACTGGAAAGAGTAGATGCAGGTTTCCAGCTCAGCTTTAGTCTCACAGTGTCTTGGTGTCCCTCAACACCTCCAGAGTTCACAGACCACATGAGTTGCTGGCATGAATTTGCCAGAGCACAATGCTCCCAATTTCTGTTTTTGCACTTAACTCATCTAAAAAACTACAACATACCTTTGGGGATGATATATTTACTGATTATCTGTTGAATACTTGTGGAGATTTGGGACTTGATTTTTATTTACACAAAAGATGCTTTTGATAAACTAGGAAATACCTGTATTATTTTGTGGGAGATGAAGTATTTCGAAGCATGTGTGATTCTGATGAATAAACATTCTGTGGATCAAAAAGTAGTGCTATCAGAACCAAGCAGGAAAGGATGTACGTAAGTACATCCGTAGTAGATATCAATAAGCAGGATTACAGCTTTCAAAAGGAAACTCCTTCACCTCAAGCTTCATTCCTATGACATGGCTGATTCACCAATAGGGAGGAAGCACACATTTGTAAAGAGAAGAAGACTGATAGCAGGAGTGGCTGTCCAGAGGATGCTGACTGAAACAGGTAGGTTGGGGAAGGAAGACATAACTTGCAGAAGTATGTGTTGCAGGCTGCCAGGGCTGCTCCTCCTGGCTGGTGTGTGAGCTGGCCAGGAGCAGAGTCTGTGTTCCGGTCACCAGCTGAGGTGTCATGGGGCCGTGGTGCAAGCATTTGACCCCTAAACCCCGGAATCTCTTGCACCTCCCAAATCAGACAACTACTTTTACCTCAGATGAGTAATTTAAAGAGACCTCTCTGTGACATTTACACAGATGCTTCTAGAAAGTCCTATGGAGGAGCTGACAGTACAAAGAGGCTGGTGTCCTGCATGTGCCAGCAGCTCAGTGCCCTCTGCACTGCAGCGCTCTTCATTCCAACCAGAGACAACCATCCCCAAGGGAACTATCAGTGGTGTAAGCAATAGTTTGGGGTGTTTAGAGGGGCACTTTTCAAATTCCTAAATATCACTGTGCCTTTGCATATGTTAGAATTTAGGGAAACTTTTACATTCTCCCTGTGCAGATGAACAGACTGTTCATACCTGTTGAGGTATTGCAGAGACAGAAGACACCACCCACAATGGCACATTGACTGTATGTGTCTCGGTTCCCAAAGTTTGTGCCCTGTGTGTGGAAACCACAGGGTAGTTTAGGAAGGGGAAGAGAAGGAAGTCTGCATGTGATGGGATGCTTGGAGTGCACACCCAGACCACAAAACTGGGATGTGCTCTAATATCGTGGTGTAAAGTCCTAGGAGAATAGAATGCCCAGTAAATTTAGTAGGCAGCAATTTCCTGCTTGGCAAGTGCTAGGAAATAAGAGAAATAATGGTTTGTATATTCCTCTGTCAGGTCCTCTGCCATGAGGAAGGGGTTTCCAGGGGAGTTTGGAGAGGGAGGGTTTGCATGCCTCTGCTCTGCTGGGTGCTGAGATACAAGGAAAATTAGCCATGTTCCATATCAAACTGCCAGAGCCTGGTCTGTCTTAAAGGTGCCCAGCAAGTACTACACCCCCTGGTGTTGTCGTACTGCCCAAAGGCAGAGCTTAGCAGGTATGTTCACCTCGTGCCAGCACAACATGGACACTACACTGTTGTTTGAAAGATTGTGAAGTAAAGTCTTTGTTTGCAAATGCCCCCTTCACTTCTGCTGGTTGTCATGGAGGGCAATATTGAACAGCAGCTCAGGTGTTTGTGTATGAAATACAGCTCATGGCATGTTGCTGTTCTTGGACTTTGGGTCAGAGTAGGGAGAGCACAGCAAAGTAACCTCCAACAACCACAGTAGGCTAAAATGGTTCCCACCTCTCACCTCACCCCTCTTCACATAGGTCTTCACCCTAGTAGGAGCTAAAGTAAAAGTGAACCAACACTGCCCCAGTGCCATGATTCTCTTCTCTAACATCTAGATAGATATTCCTTTCTGAGATGCAAATCACATGTGTTTAGTGCATGACTTTAAAATTATAGGCTTCTGTATAACTTTTAACACCATTACAGGGTGCAAATGAGGATATAGTCTGCAAATGATGAATTACTTGATTGCAGTAAGTCACATTGGTAGATGACTGTGTAATCCCACTTGAATGCACAAAGAGTTCCAGGTCATTAGACATATTAAAAAAACAGGAAGGAAAGTAAATGTTGCTTAAAAAATATGAGACAGCATTTTGTGGGAAGTAAACGAAGTTTGCTGTCCCCTTTACTCCTATATGTAATATATACATGTACAATATAGGAACTATTACTATAAATCATTAAGATATTGGCTAATACCTAGATTTCTTTGTCTTTTTGATCTGTAATGTGCAAACTGAAAACACTGCATTGTTATATAAAATGGAGTGTTCTCTGTTTTTTCTGGTTTTACTGAAACTGTGGCTGTCCCCAAAGAGAGTGATATTTATTTAGGTGTTACTATCTGTCAGGTAGAGCTCTTCTTTGTCATTGCTCCTTTGGAACATCATATCCTCAAGCAGTTACACAAACCAACAAGTTAAGAATAAAACACTTCATGTCTCAACTTGCAGATACACTCAGAACTTACATAAAATGACACTGAACAAAAAATCCCTGAAAAACTCTCTCAATAAATTTCACCTTTTCTTCATTGTTAGATTAATAATTTCTCAAGTGCCATTATTTTTCTCTAATAATAATAATAATTAAAAAAAAGCTACTCCTTTGATAAATACCCTTTTCTAGATTACCCTAATAGTGAACATATGAGACACAAAGCACTGTTTCCCCTGGCCTGAGCTGAAGTGCGGGTGAGACTTCACAGTTAAGTGCCTTACAAAATGATCTCTTTTGGAAGAACACAGTTACTTTGGTGCTGTGCCTCCTTGACTGTTTGTTCTGGAGCGTCTTCAAGACACTCCAAAAGAGTTTGCTGTTTCTCTTAAAAGCCACAGAAGCACACAAGAGAATCAAATCGTTCAAGTGAGGAATGGTTTATGAAAGGATAGCAATTACTCCTTTTCAAAGCATTTTTTGAGGAAGAAAAGCCGCAAGGTCAGAAGTTTACCTCCGAGTACAGATATTTGGCCAAGGACATCACAGATTTGACCCACAGGGATTATCACATTATGCGGCATGTTGATGCCAAGCCCAGGAACAATGCCACGC
This sequence comes from Serilophus lunatus, assembly GCA_013399895.1. Lineage (NCBI taxonomy): Eukaryota > Metazoa > Chordata > Aves > Passeriformes > Eurylaimidae > Serilophus > Serilophus lunatus. The sequence goes on along the minus strand of VXBA01003013.1, from coordinate 289,732 downwards.
CAGTCTGACTTCTACCCATGGTGCTGCAGGTGGAGCTGAGCCCTTTGTACGGAGGAAGAAACCAGCAAGTTCAGGAACACACTGTTCAGCATTATCCCACAGCAGGAGTTCGCAGAGGATTCAGAGGCTGTTAGACACAGCTATTAGGAGGTATTTACAGAAACGAGGGTAAGCATGTCACTGAGACTCTAGGTCAGGTAATGGCAATGTAAACAGCTGCCTGAGAAAGACATGGTCATTCTGCAGATATGGTAACTAGCACACAGAAAGTCTCAAGTCCAGCCACGGAAGTCTTTGTTTATTGGCTGAAAAGAACAGGAGGAACATGCAGTTAGTCAGATCACCCCTCTCTCCTTAGAATAATTATGCTGAATACAGGAAAGGACAGAGGTGAGCAAGTAATATTCCATTTCTTTCCCGTCAAACTCATCAAGGACCTCTGAGCAGTGTAGCAGAACATTCTGCCTTCATTCAAGTGGGCAAGTAGCCTCCCTGACTGCTTACCTATCCACCTTCCACAAAGATGCACTCTGAAATGATTTTCTACAAGGATTTCTTCTCAAGAAAACTTACCATTAAAAGAAAAGAGAGCATGTGGGTGTAAATAACAATTTCGAAGATATTTGTAACTCTCCTGCTAAAGGCTTGTGCATTTGTACTCTAGACATTAAGCTAACTCCAAAGATTGAATAGAAGGGTGTCAGTTATGCATTTCCACCAATGTTTAACACTTTTGTGATTGGATGAAGACAGGTTTGCTTCACACTTGCCTTGTACTTCCACATGTGCTTAAGGGTTTTCCTTGCTGTGGATAATCCAGTCACTCCCAAACAATCAGAACTTTTCTTCTATACATAGGTGTTCGCTCTCTCCGTTCCTCTCCCTTCACATTATGTATTTGTTAAATACACGTTCACATTGTCATATCATTACTTTCCGATCCTCTGCTGTGACACTCAAGCTGGTACTCTGACCTGAGATTGTCTGGTCTGCTTCATGCACTTTCTTCATCCCAGGCTCTTGCGCTTAGTCTTAAAAAGGTAAATTATCCACACTTTGGCAGGTCAGTATTTTAATTAAATTATCTTCAGGCCTTTGAATCCCAGTGCTTAACAACTGTTCTCTGCCAACCTCTCTCTTCAGTGCAAAATTGCATTTTTATATAAGAATATCTAATTCATAATAAAACATGTTCCATTAGCCATTTCTAAAATAGCTAGTATGAAAAAATTAAAGATCATTCATTAATTTTCCACAAACTTTTATAGTAAGAACATGGTATAGACCTGGAAATGATTGCCCAGAGACACTCTTGGATCTCCACCCTTGTAGGTTTTCAAGCCTCAGGCAGACAAAGCCATGACTGACCTGGCCTAGAGTTGAACAATATGCCCCATTTTGAGCAGGATTTTTAACTGGATGAACTCCAGAAATCCCTCCCAAGCAATAATTCTAAGCTCCTTCAAATTTATTACAGAATTACAGAATCACAGAATATGCTGAGTTGGAAGGGACCCACAAGGCTCATCAGTCCAACTCTTAGCCTTTCAAAGGACCATCCCCGAGAGTCACACCAGGTGCCTGATAGAGCTTCTTGAGCTGTCAGGCTTGGTGCTGTGACCACTTCCATGAGGAGCCTGTTGCAGTACCCAAACACCCTCTGAGTGGAGAACTCTTTTCTAATATCCAACCTAAACTCCCCTGACACAACTTCATGCCGTTCCCTCAGGATCTGTCATTGTTCACCACAGAGAAGAGACCAGCGTCTGCCCTACCTCTTCCCCTTACAAGGAAGTTGTAGACTGAATTTATGAGTGTAGAAAAGTAAAAACTATATGCACATCTCTAGAAGTCTCTGTGAGTTACCCTGACATAAGAAAAACCGCATTTGTTTTCAGTGGAGATGAACTCGGACAGGAATGATCAGCCATGTTAACAAAGAAGCAGCTGTTCTGTTAACACAGCAAGATGGCAAATGAATAATTACACCATCTTTATAATCATGTTCTATCTATGGAGATATTTGTTTGTTTGTTTTTTAAATGGACTAGGTGAAATAAACTATAAGCAGGAAAACTCAATAGGGACCTCAGCAATAAAGTGAGAAGAGATGCATTCCTTGCATGCTGGTTTTGCCAAGGAATTCAGCTTGATTTATTTGATGTGATTTCCACTACCTCATGCCTTGCACAAGCAAGTGCAGTGGGCGTTAAAGGAAGCATGATGTATGTGCATTCCCATTTGGAGCAACCCAGGTCTGAACATGACATCCATCCACATCCATCATGGAAAGGCACAGTCCTACCCTAAACTTCCTGTCTTACCACACCCACTCTGTGCCACGCTGATACACAGGGCTGCTCTGTCTGGAACAGTGGGCTGGTATACAAAGATGGACTGACATACAAAGACAGTAGCCAGGAACACTTTTTCCAGTTTCTCAAAAAAAGCACAGATAAATCATCTTGGACTGCTCTGACATGAGCATCTCCATGTCTGCATTTGAAACTATTGGTGATTAGATGGCAAGAAAAAAATCACAAATTAAGGAGGTTTGAAAAGTTTATGGATTTGAAAAATAATTTGGAAAAAAAAAAAAGAAAGATATTCAGGTAGGCTTTATAAATCCTAGAACAATAAAAATACTTTTTATTTCTCCAGTTCCACATAGCATCAAGGGATCGTCTTACTTTGTCTGTCTGAAGGATGCAATGTAAGTGGAAAAGAAAAGGTTTTGCCAGTCAAGAAAAGTAAAAGATCTGTATTGAATTGCTAGTTTTTCTAACTCCACCTCTAAGAATAACATTTACAGTAAGACATACACAAAGAAACTTCCTATAAATACAACTCTAGAGACAATATTTATTCAGCCTTTGAGAAATGAACATAGAATTTTCCACTTATGTTATTGTAGCTGGTAAAGGTTTACATTCTGATTCTCAAGAAGGGATTTATAGAGTGCCGTAAATTTACAAAGCACTTTCCAAACATAGATAAGACATATTCCCTGGCCAGAATGTTATGGAAGAGAAATGTAAGAGGAGATGCAGAAGGAATACTTAGGAAGAATTAGGGACTACAGTCTTGAACACAAGTGATAGGTCGATATCAGTGCTCCAAAAAACACACAGCCTAATGCTTCTTGCATCAGCTTATATGGATAGAAGTCAGTTTCTTGAGGGACCTGATTTATACTCCACACCAATAAAAGCAGAAAGATCCTGCTTCTTTCATTCTAGAAACAAAAATTATTTAGAAATTAGTAGCAGGTAGATATCTGACTACAGGATTTGAACCAGAGATTCAAAGCTGAATCAAAACCAAACCAAATTCTAAATTGTTCTGAACTGAAAACCAAACAACTGTTTTGTGACAAAGATTATTTCTAAAATGGTGTGGTGGTTTAAGACCACTTTTTATCATTTAGGGGCAGGTTCAATAAAGGTGATGGAAAACTGAACAGAGTTTGCAGCAGATGAACAGTTTATTACAGGGGGTTTAAATTAGGGAAGAAAGGATACCCCAAAGGGACCCCAAAATTACACAGAGAAACATACAGGAGAAAAAACACAAAAGGGAAAAAAACCCAAACCAAACAAAAAAAAAGAAAGGGAACTGCTCTCAGCTAGATGGCTTGCTGAGAAGACCAAGGGGAGGGGTAGAGAAGCCTCTCTTTCCCTCCCTGTCTGCTGGAATCACTCCCCGACCCTTCAAGCTCTTTGAAAAACACAAAAAGAGGAGAAAACAACTCCCTCCCACCACCTCCCCAAAGGGTTACTTGCTCGCAAGCTGGAAATGGCTCTCATGCTGAGAGAAATGGGTGGAATCGCATTCGTGATGCCTGCGACTGAGGAGGAGAGCAGCTGTGGTCCTCCCCTCACAGCACCTNGCTAGATGGCTTGCTGAGAAGACCAAGGGGAGGGGTAGAGAAGCCTCTCTTTCCCTCCCTGTCTGCTGGAATCACTCCCCGACCCTTCAAGCTCTTTGAAAAACACAAAAAGAGGAGAAAACAACTCCCTCCCACCACCTCCCCAAAGGGTTACTTGCTCGCAAGCTGGAAATGGCTCTCATGCTGAGAGAAATGGGTGGAATCGCATTCGTGATGCCTGCGACTGAGGAGGAGAGCAGCTGTGGTCCTCCCCTCACAGCACCTGCTGAAGAAGAGCAGGGCAGGCTGTTGTCTTCAGCTTTTAAGCCTTCTCGTTCTCGCGTGGATCTCGTTGCCTTCTTCCTGGCTGAGCAATTGGTCCAGCGGGGCTGGGCCCTGCCTTGGTTCCAGTGTTTTCTCGTTGAGAGAATCACGAGTTTCGGTCCCGCCTGCCACCTTTGTTTTCACAGCTGTGGCATCTTAGAGACGCCCCAACGCCAACGCGGTGCCAGGGCCGGCCCTCCGTTGCTGTCCAAACGTGGTGGCTGTGCTCAGGCTCTTGGCTGTGGCCAGCCCAGGGCCGCCAGGGATGGGCGATGACCGTGCATCCCGTACGCCACCCCGTCCGCCCTGGGGCTTCCCCCGGANTCGTTGCCTTCTTCCTGGCTGAGCAATTGGTCCAGCGGGGCTGGGCCCTGCCTTGGTTCCAGTGTTTTCTCGTTGAGAGAATCACGAGTTTCGGTCCCGCCTGCCACCTTTGTTTTCACAGCTGTGGCATCTTAGAGACGCCCCAACGCCAACGCGGTGCCAGGGCCGGCCCTCCGTTGCTGTCCAAACGTGGTGGCTGTGCTCAGGCTCTTGGCTGTGGCCAGCCCAGGGCCGCCAGGGATGGGCGATGACCGTGCATCCCGTACGCCACCCCGTCCGCCCTGGGGCTTCCCCCGGAAACGGTGGAGGTGGGGGGAGCAGCCCCCTGCTGTCCCCGCTCCAGCCCGGTGGTGCCCCTGGGGGAATAGGCTCTGGCCGCTGCCCGCCCCTGGAGGCCACCGTGCCCCGCCTGTGCCACCTGAGCTGGGACTGAGGGACTCCCTCGTGCAGCCTGAGACAGCCCCAGGCTGTGCTCCGCTGGCCCGTGCTCCTGGGACCAAGGGACCACGCACACTGTGCAGGGAGCGGCGGGAGCAGGCTGGAACGGCACCATCCTGTCTCCGCTCCGTCCCGCACTCCCACNGGTGGGGGGAGCAGCCCCCTGCTGTCCCCGCTCCAGCCCGGTGGTGCCCCTGGGGGAATAGGCTCTGGCCGCTGCCCGCCCCTGGAGGCCACCGTGCCCCGCCTGTGCCACCTGAGCTGGGACTGAGGGACTCCCTCGTGCAGCCTGAGACAGCCCCAGGCTGTGCTCCGCTGGCCCGTGCTCCTGGGACCAAGGGACCACGCACACTGTGCAGGGAGCGGCGGGAGCAGGCTGGAACGGCACCATCCTGTCTCCGCTCTGTCCCGCACTCCCACGAGGCCGGGGAGCCGCCACCACCCATCCCCAGATGGCCCCGGGGGAAACGAGAAGCTGCTGCTGCTCCCCCCCCCAACCCCGGTCCTGGGGAACGTCTGGGGGCAACCCCCTGCCTTGCCTGGGAGAAGGCTGCCCCAACCTCAGCTTCCCTCCCCCGTTCCGGCTTTTTAAGGACGAGAAGCTGCTGCTGCTCCCCCCCCCAACCCCGGTCCTGGGGAACGTCTGGGGGCAACCCCCTGCCTTGCCTGGGAGAAGGCTGCCCCAACCTCAGCTTCCCTCCCCCGTTCCGGCTTTTTAAGGACAGCAGAATTTTACTCAGGCAGGTAAGTGAGCTCTTCTTACCCCCTTTTTCCCAAAAAGTCCAAGGAACACCCCCAAAGCCCCAAAGCCTCATTTGACCACCCTCAGTGATCCTAGCCCCCCCCCCAAACCAGTACAAATGGTCTTTTTTCAGGATTAAAGATCAAACCAACATGAAGAGAGTAAGTCTTGAATACAGTTTTAGATCCTGACTTGTGACCTAAACTAATTACAGTGGAGATTAAAACATGCTTTCCACGTTGTCCTATGGTTGATGAGACTTGGAAGCTCAGGGCTCTTCAAAGTCCTGAAAGTAAAACAAAACGGTTGCAGCATTCTGCAGAATTAGTACTAGAAATTATAGTTAGAACAATTCTGCTTCTCTTTTCTTATTGGATTTTGTTGCTGTAGCAGTTCTTCTTTAAAATGCTCCATTTAATTTTAGATGAGTCAATGAACCAGAAAAACTTCATTCCATGAAAGCTTGTTTAAAAGTCTCAGTTTTGTAATCTCTAAAATACTGCAGTTAACTTCTATGAGTTATTCTCAGGGCTTGGACCTGAGCCTTCAGCTTGGAAACCTTTTGTTTAACTGTTATTTTAAATATGAAATTCTGCTTGGACAACCACAGTATCCTCTAACATGAAGGAAGTTAAAAAGGAGCTACAAACAAACAACAGCAGAAAGAGATGTTAAGGAGTAAGGAGTGCCTCAAATGTGCCTTTTCTGTACCCAAATCATGGTCCAAAAATCACACTTCAGCTTAAAGCAATCTTTGCACAACTCTCACTCCTTTCCAAATTGCCTTCAGCAACTTATGGCAAGATTCATATCCTTTTTTGTGCATCAGTTCATCCTGAGACCCTGAAGGTTAAAATGCAAGTCTATGTGGTGGATAAAAAGGTAAAACAAAAAAAACCCCATAATAAACATTGTCAGAGTCCTTTGGATAGCTCACTTCCTTTATTAACCTTTCTGTCAGTAGGAGCCCTGGCCAGATTTCAGTAAAGGAAAAGTTTTAGAATTTCTTAGGGGAAAAATATCGCCCTTTCTGACAATATTAAGAAAAAATATTAATATAATAATAATTCAAATCTGAGTTATTTCTGTAATTCAGATTCTAGGAATTTATAGATTATAGGGCTGATACACTCTTTCACTTCTCTGCAGTGGTGTCTGAGCTCATTAGACTCCCACATTTTCAGCTGCATGAAGCAAACATCTGTGGGGTTTTGGCACTCTGGCCTGCTGAAGTGCAGAAAGTTGAAAGATTTCCAGGACATAAAGCCACGATCTCATCCTTTCCCTGCCACATGCCTCCTTCACACACAATGCTTTTCCAGTTTCCCAAATGTTACTCGCACTGCTTTGTTCATCAGTCTCCTAGGCAAGGAAGAGGACAGTGGTTCCACCTCTCCACCCACCCACTGTGCCTCCTAAAGCCCCTGTGTTACAACTCAGCTGCAGACTCAACTCCTCAGTGGTGCCCACCAGTAGATTCAGCACTCATGGCTAGATTTAGGGAATTATCTAGCACAAGTAGTTCAGAACAGGCAATGGCAAATTTTTCTTCAGTCGAGTCAATATGATTCTAGTCTGTACCTTTCTTCTGAGCTTATTCAGAGAAATGAAAAGCAAACGTCAGTAAGAAAAGACATGCCATGCAAGTAGATGACATCTATCTGCTGCTGAAATTTGAACATTCAAAGATGGAGAGGATCCTGGCTTCCACAGAAAGGCAAGGATATATAATCAGAGAGATGAAACTCCAAGATAGCTGGAGTGGTGGATACCAGGCTGTAAAGCTGGTGAAACTAATAGATGGGTTCATTGTAAATAATTTTGTCAGTAATTCTAGTCCCTATATGCACTGGAATCTTTCTGTAGTATGGTGATTTGACTAAAAATATTTCCAGTGTAGTAGTATTAAATAACTGGTATAATTACTATACTTTCATTAAAGCCATAGAATAGTTTTGACTAGGAGAGACCTTTAAAGGTCATCTAGTTAAATACCCCCTGCAGTCAGCAGAGACATTTTCAGCAAGATCAAGTTGCTCAGAGACCCGTCCAACCTGGCCTTGAATGTTTCCGGGGATGAGACATCCACCACTTCTTTGGGCAACCTATTCCAGTGTTTTATCACCCTAAATGTAAAAAAATTATTCCTTATATCTAGTTTAAATGAACCCTCTTTTATTTTTAAACCGTTACCCCTTGTCCTATAGCAACATTTTCTGCTAATAAGTCTGCCCCCATCTTTCTATTAAGCTCCCTTTAAGTACTGAAAGACCACAATTAAGTATTCCCAGAGCCTTCTCTTCTTTAGGCTGAACCACTCCACCTCTCCCAGCCTTTCCATATACGAGAAATGTTCCATCCCTCTGATTAGTTTGGTGACCCTCCTCTGGACTGCCTACAGCAGTTCCCTGTCATTGCTATGCTGGAGACCTCAAAGCTGGTTTCAGTAGTCCAGATGAAGTCTCACAAGAGTACTGCAGAGCAGCAGACTCACCTCCTCAAAACAAAATTGATGCGTTTGTAGCCAAGACAATTTGCTCATTTTAGAGAATTCAGAGACCAAGTTGAGGTTGCATGCACTCACAGTCTATATGAGTGGTGGCATTAACTAGCCAAAGTTTAGCACCTCTGTTTCAAACTTTTGGAGCTGCAAATTACACTTTTCATAGTACTCTATGGCAAAATATCAACAATAAGAATAGTCTCAAAAATAAGACTTAACAATATTTTTTTATATACAGAATTCATCTAACATTCAAAATGCCTGCAGTGTTCTAAGCAATCTTCCAGCCCTCACATTTGGGACCTGCTGTGCAGAATCTAGGCCAGGTTTTCAAAGGCATTTTGATTTCTGAAGATGTGGGGAGTATCTAGCAAGGCTCAGAAATGAGGCATTCCCTAATTCAGACTGCATTTTAGGATTAATGGTACTCATCTGCAAGAGTGATTTTAAAATTCAGTAATGTTTTCTGCACTTTAAGATAAGCAGATAAATTTGAAAAACTGAACTTTTCACTGTTTGGTTTTTATTTTTTACTGTTTACTGAGATGCCCTGTGGTCAGCACCCGCACACCTGTGGGGATCTTGAGCCTGCAGTCACAAGCTCAAGCTTCACTAAATGTTCAGAAAACCATCAAGGTTTGGTGATGGCATCCAGCTAAGATTCATTTCCACTTGCCAGTGAGTTTTGTAAAAGAGTCTTGACTGTGCTTATAAGACACAAGTACCTCTCATTTGTTCTGTTCTACCTAGAGTTAGGTCTTGATTTTATAATCAGATGTCTATCACACTAAAAAGCAAAGAACATACTTGGGTTTTTTTCCGTAAATCCAGTAGTATAAACAAGTCTAAACTAGTAATTTTAGAAATATTGAGAAAACAGCATGTATGGTAAATTCTTAGCAAATGAATTGGCCTGTGTTCTTTAGTATGAACTATTTCTTTCACTGGGTTTTTCCAACACCTGTGTAAAGAAACCAAATGTCACTCGGCCAAAATGCTTGGTATTCCTGGCAACCCAGTTCTGCTTGGGTTTGGCTGACAAGACTGCTGGAGATGGTTTAATGGTCATCAGAGAGATTCAAGTACTGTTGAAGCTGAGAATCCTTTAGGGATTCTCTTGTCCCTAGGCTAATTTTAAGAATGCTTCAAGTCTGATGAAAAGACACTTGTGAATTTCAAGAAACACTTTTTACAAAGCTCTAAGAAGCCTCCCAAGTGCAGTCAGCTGGCATTATTTATCCAGATCATTGTATGCAACCACATTTTTTATGCATCCCTTTAGCCACAAAACCTTGAGTTTTACGTGGTGTTACAGGGGAGAGATGTTTCTTACTAATTTCTTATGGCCTAGCTTGTAAAGGCACCATGCGGCAGTGCCTTTAAGTATTTATTCCTGTTGAAGATAGGCCAAGAGTGATCACCACTTTAAACATCAACATCATTCTACTAGGGGAAAAAAATACTAATAGTAAAAAAACCAACCAAACAAGCAAATACACACACACGCACACACAAATTCCACCAACATCCCCCCCCCCCCCCCCCCCCCCCCCCCCCCCCCCCCACCCCACCCCNTTGTCTGCCCCAGTGGTAGAGGAGTTGTTATACCAGCTAAAGGCATAAATCTGCAGTCATCTTCATTGAAAAATTTATTATCCTTAGTAACTATGCCCACCACTGTTTTCTGCTTTTAATATCAGATTTCCTTTTGGGACAAAGTAACACACCAAGTTGATCAAGGGAAGCCAGCTGATGTCATCTCCTTGGATTTCAGTAAAGCTTTCAATACTGTCTCTCACAGGATCCTTCTGGACAAAATGTCCAGCCCACAACTGGATAAACACACCATGTGGTAGATGTGCAATTGCCTCACAGGTCAAGCACAGAGGGTGATAGTGAGTGGGGTGACATCAGACTGGTGACCTGTCGCTAGTGGGGTTCCACGGGGTTCGATCTTGGGCCCTGTGCACTTCAACATCTTCATGAAAGATTTGGACATAGAACTGGAAAGGATGCTAAGCAGGTTTGCAGATGACAGAAAACCAAGAGGAGCTGTTGACTCCTTGGAAGGCAGGGAGGCCCTGCGGTGAGACCTCAACAAATTGGAGAACTGGGTAATCACCAACCGTATGACGTTCAACAAGGGAGCATTCAGATTCTGCACCTGGGATGGGACAATCCTGGATGTTTGTACAAACTGGGGAATGAGATGCTGGAAAGCAGTGCCTTGGAAAGGAACCTGGGGGTTTTGGTTGATGACCAGTTGAATCTGAGTCAGCAGTGCCCTGGCAGCCAGGAGGGACAACTGTCCTGGGAGCATCAGGCAAAGCGTCACCGGCCGGTCGAGGGAGGGGATTGTCCAACTCTGCTCTGCCTTGGGACAGCCTCGCCTTGAATATTGTGGGAGTTTAGGGCACTGCAGTATAAGAAAGATACTCAGCTATTGGAGACCATCTAAAAGAGGGACAAGGAATACAAAGTTAGTGAAAGGCCTTGAGGTGAAGCTGTAGGAGGAGCTTTCTGTTCAACCTTGAGAAGAGCAAGAGGCTGACTGACGCTCAGGGGAGACTCATTGCAGACTACAATTTCTTCATGAGGGGTGATGAAGGGGAAGACTGTGGTGACCAGTGATAAGAACCATGAACACACCCTGAAGTTGTGTCACTGAAGATTCAGGTTAGATATTAGAAAAAATGTTTTTCACCTAGAGAGTGATTGGCTGCTGGAGCAGGCTCCCAATGGAAGTCATCACAGCACCAATCCTGATAGAATTCAAGAAACATTGGGACAGCCTTCTCAGGCACACGGACAGTTCCTCTTGGAGCTGTCCTATGCAGGATTTTGATGGTCCTTGCGTTTTGCTTCAACTGAGAATATTTAGCGATTAACAAATTACAGCAGGTTGCATACCCTCTCCTCTCCTCTCCTCTCCTCTCCTCTCCTTTGCACACTTCCATCTATCATTCACTTAATATTTTCTCCAATGAGTAGATGCTGTAACATTTTTTTATGAAAAAATGTCAATCCTTTTGATGCAAGTTAGATGTGCCTTGGGTACATCTTCAGGACTGAGGTCTCCTGTTTGTAAAGATACTTGGCTGTTTGCTCCAGTAGGCTTGGATATCAGTCCAGATTTCAATTTCTCTGCTTTGCCAAAGTTGGGATATTGGGAATTAAAGAAAGCAAAACATGAGGCATACAGGAAAGCTTCCAAAGTGAGATGACAATGGAGCTTAGGTGAGCAGGGCGTTTCTAAATGTTTTGGGATTAAATTTATAAATGAATCTATGCCTGGATGTAGTTGTTAGGACAATGGGAAGAAGTATGTGTGTCAGCCTTGATGCGTATTGAGCACCTCTGAATTAGACAGTAACCTGATGAGATTAAAGAATATTTTCAGAGAAATTTCAATGCCAAGGAGAAAATTAAGTATAAGCTGAGAGACTTTTTGTAGATCTAAACATCTCCCTGTCTGCAGTTCAAAAACCTTACATCTTATTTATTACACAATTCACATGAAAAACTTTCTGAAGCAGAGCATTCAACATGATCTGTTTTTCAAGACAGTGACACCACAGTAGTACTGCGATTGATTACTTTAAAATAGCAGTAGTGTACATTTATTTACATATATTATTTACATACATGGAGATTTAAACACCTACACATATATGCACACACATATGCATAGACACAGAGACATGAGCACTGCCAGATTAAAAGAGTTAAACTATTACCATATCATGTGTTTCACCCTGTCTCTCACCAACAACAAGAAAAAAACTAGTTCTGGAATGTAATGTAAATATAAAAGCTACTAGATGGAGATGGATCAATACATTTAAAAAGAGGGAAAATTTCAGGGAAAAATCTAAGTCTAATATTATTCTTTCTAGTTCATTAAAACTTTCCAGTGTTTAACTTCAAACATACTACTCACCATGAGTGAGCAAGAAGCATCTTGTTTCCTTTCTTTTATATTTCTGATCTTCTCTATACTTGCATTATCTCTGAAGCCACTGCCTCTGACAGGTCTGATCTACTGATAATGCCTGCTCTGGCTATTTGTATTTACAACTGGGCACTGTTCAAATCTCAAAGGCAAAATCATATCCGTTTCAGTACACTCTTCTGCAATGCAGCCTGCCCTCTGATTCCTGAAGATCTATTAAATTACCCCTTGTTCTTACAACAAATTTGGCAGTTCTCTAAAAATTTGAGAAAGACTCATGTGCTCTCTGGAGTATGTGTTCAATCTGGTACTCATAAACTCCTTTTCTTTCTTTCCTTGCTTTACAGATAAAAGGGTAAAGTTATTTTCCTGCCCTGTTCTATTGACATTGTAGGTCTGACTGCTGCCTTTGACCATCTAAAATGTTTTGTTGCAAGCCTAAAGAAGTGAAGAAAGCCCCTGCATCCACTTTACTACTATTTATCAAATTGCATATCTGACTGTTGAAACATTTGAGATGTTGTGGATCTCTATGTGTGACACTATGAGTAACACTTCTGCAATTGAATAATTACATCGTGAAAGACAAAAGTATTTTGTATGATTCCTATTTTACTTGGGCCACAAATAAAGTAAAGATCACTCTAAAAAGGGAAAAAACTAAGAGTTAGAACAAGTCATAAAGTACATAGTGTTCCAAAGAGTAAGTCGAAGTCCCAATTACAACATGAAAGGAACACATAATTTGCCCATGGAGAAAGGAACCTTTGTCCCCAAAAGTTGTGTAGTACCGTAAATGCATGTAGCATCACATGGACCAGATATAACATACTTCAGGCAACCAGTGAAAAACCAAGATGCCAAAAAGTACAGTTACTGGATTCAGGACTGTGACTTTTCCTAATTCATTATTTTGTTTTTTCAGAAAAAGTTCTGGTTTCACATGGAGACTGTATTAATCATTCTCCTTGGATTTTACACAAGCTTCACTGTCATGGTATCTTTTTAACCACAACTACAAATAGTTTCTTTGACACTAGCTTATTTTAATTTTTTACTGGATTGGAGAATTTATGGGAGGAGAAGAAGTGTGGATTCAGCTTTGACCAGTCAGGAATTATAGCCTCTGTTCAACATGGTTCTTCACTGCGGAGAACAATTTTTCATACATGCACACAACCATTTACAAAGAAGTCTCTCAGTGTGCAGAAATCCTGGTTTATCAACATTTGACAAACAAGTCATTGAAGATCCACCACCTGCTCTGAGGAGTAGCATATTGATTTATCCATAGACAGCTAAGAAAAGGATACTTGAATGAAAGTGTGCAGCAGCAATGAGACAACTCACAGCTGCAGAGGAGATTCTTCATTTCTAGTTTCATGATCGATGATCACCTGGTCAGATGGGAGCCCTAATCATTCTTGTTGTCGCTCTTTTTGTCTTTCTAGCCATTCAGCTTCCCACTCCTCTTTCTCCATTTCTGCTATGCAATATTAGGAGGATTTCCTGCTTATTGAAGATACACTGGGAGTAACACTGAAAAAGCCATGTGCTTTGGCCTGCCAATACACCTGGTTGAGAAAGCACCGCTCAGCATCTGCAATGCCTTTACGTGGAAGTGAAGCCCTAGCCTTCTTGTGCCTCTTTCTGTATACACTCATTATTTTTCTCAAGTTCATAATAATGCCCAGTTTGCTTATCATGCTCCTTTGTCTTTGCTCCTTCTAACAAAATATCTTACTCCTATGACTCCTCTTCCTTATGAAATTTCACAGCAATACTAGGGACATAAGAAGTGCTGATGACTCTTACTTTGAGTGACTATTGGTTTAGCTTATTCTCTGTAGTTGCAGGAGATTTTCAGCTGCTCTCTCCAAGCAAGAAATAGAAAGCATGTAAAGAAAAGAGTCACAGACATGTTCTGCCAGCTCTCCACAGACCACAAGTAAAGCTTAATGAACCAGAATGGAACCAAGAGCCAGAGCCCAAGCCTTAGCAGGAAACCATTATTTCTAATTATATATTGGGTTTGCCACACGTATCCTTCCTTTTCCATCTAAGAGGATAGTATGACTAGAAGACAGTTCTCATCACAACTCCTCTTTAATCACAGCCAAATGCATTTAATTCCTGGAAAATTTCTCTGTAAGCCTGTTACTCCGGTGTTTAAATATTTCTGTGAGGTTGTAATAGTCCAACAGGAAATATAACCAAAGTTGAAGTAAAATTTGATTGACTTCAAGAAGTCCAGATGTTTGAAAGGGAGGTCTACAAATGTCTAACAAAAATAACAAAATAATTTTTTGTCTAGAAGTCAGTCTGGAATAACATGCAAAGAATATTAAAGAAGTTAATTTTGGTAGTTTTTTTTATTTTATCTCTCATGAAAATGCTAGAAAACATCCTTTGCCATTTCCATCTGGAGTCTCACAAAAATCAAAGAAGTTGAAACATAAAGAAAACGATAAAAGTCAACTTTTTATTTATATGAAGCTTGAGAATTGTCTCATGGTAGTTCGTATCTCTATCCATTTGCTCAAACTTCATTTAGGAACCCTGTTAAGAACAAGTCCCTTAAAATGCAAGTCTTAGTCAAGTTCTCTGTCATACCTGCTGTGATAAACAGTGCTCAACTAAGGCTTAATCTGGGCATCCAAGCTCTTTTTGTCCTCTCAAGTCCTCTCTCTCCCAGCTGTGTCTACAGTCACCATTAAGAGCAGCTCCACTCCTGCTTGAGACTTCATGTTAACTGAGAGCACCTTCAACCTAGAGCCACTGTTCAGCTCGTGAGTCAAGAGCACTTCAGTATCTTCCAATGGGCTGCACTCAGCCAGGCACCCATAGCATGACTGAACTACGTCATCTCCCAGATACTCACTTTGAGGACAGCAATACCTTTCTCTCTAGCACTGCCAAATGAAGCCACATCCCCTTTTCAGCATTCATAACACTGCTGTGAAGATCAAGTGAAGTTGCCTGTTTTTGTTAAGCTACTTCCATGGGCTAGTCCCTGCCTGTCAAATTCAGAATAAGTGTCTCATCTCAGCTTTAAAACCCCTTGTGCTCTGCTCCATGTTTCACTCCCCTCTCACTTGCTGACTTTGGCTGCCAGGAGTTTATTTTCACTCCAAAATTTTTCTCTTCCTTCCATGTTTTCCTTTTTGCCAGAACATGTGCCGAGGCTGGGACCCCCTCTCCTTGGCGCTGCCAACAGATAAGCTTCGGCGCGACCAGCTCAGTTTTCCTCCTGCAAGCACCAAACCAGCCAGACCCGTGAATCCTGGCTGCTGAGGACCCCCTGCAGATGCCACGCCACCCGGAAAAATCCACCACAGACCAACCCCCCCAAAATGATCTGGCTTTGTGTGTTCCTATCTCTAAGTTCTCCCTCGTGTGCCCTGGGTGGCACTCAGGTCCCTCTCAGTGCCTGGGCTCAGTGTCCGACTGGAAGGGAGGCACAGCAGCTCCTGCACCTCCAGGAGACCAGGACTGCTATCTAAAGATATTGATTATTGTTTGGTTTTTGTGGGTCTTTCTTTGGTTCACCACTTCAATAATGAGTATATCAGTTCATATCAGTTCATTCATATCCATATCCATACACCCATCCATATTTATAACATCTCATTTATAATAAATCGTTGCCTTTTCCTGTACATCACTCATTTGCTAAATAACACTTTCTTAGTGTCCTTTTAAATGAGGACATTTATTGATCAAGCACTGTCATCGCAGCAGCATCACAGCCTAGGCAGTGCTGGTGGAGGAACCACATGACAACACGAAGTTCTGGTATCTGTCTCGTCTGGGTTCTCCCCCAGGATTCATTTTACTGTTCCTCTTTTCCAGCAGCTCCAGTGTGGGACCAGTCACCATCTTTGGGCCAGCCTTTCTTCCCTTCCTTCCCTCACTCCGCAGGCCACCAGCCAGCTTGGAAGAGCAGTTTGTTTGTTTGTTTTTCTTTTATTGCATAATATTATTGGATTGCTGTTGTTTGTAATCGGGTTGTGTATTAGTGGGGTTCCATAGCTTATAGAGCCCCAGATAAATCAACTCATTGCTGTTGTCTTCTATTAAGTCCTTTGTTGCTGTTGCGCCCCCTAGCGTCCAAACCAGGACATTATACTTGCTTGATTTTTGTATCCAAGTCTTTCTTTAGAACAGAAAGGAGTCAAAAATGCAACTTGGAGAGGTTTTTGTTCTAATTCTTTTTTTCTACTGGAATTTTTCTACTTAGATAGGATTTTTGCTGGGGACTACAAATAATGTGCTACCTCTTGAGATGCAAATCTTCATGAAGATCATTTCCAGTCAGTCTTGGTGGTGTGACTACTTCCTTGAGGAGCCTGTTCAAGCACCCAAACACTCTCTGAGTAGAGAACCTCTAATATCCAACTTAAACCTCCACTGACACAACTCCACTCCATTCCCTCAGGTTCTGTCACTGATCACTACAGACATCACTGCCTGCCCCTCCTCTTCCCCTCACAAGGAAGTTGTAACTGCAGTTAAGTCCCCTCTCAGTTATCCCCTTCTCCAGACCAAGGGACCTGAACAGACCAAGTGACCTCAGCCACTCCTACCACTTCCCCTCAAGGCCTTTCACCATCTTCATTGCCCTCCTTTGGACACTCTCCAATAGCTGAGTATCTTTCTTATACTGCAGTGCCCAAAACTCCCACAATATTCAAGGCGAGGCTGCCCCAGTGCAGTGCAGAGTTGGACAATCCCCTCCCTCGACCGGCCGGTGACGCTTTGCCTGATGCTCCCAGGACAGTTGTCCCTCCTGGCTGCCAGGGCACTGCTGACTCAGATTCAACTGGTCATCAACCAAAACCCCCAGGTTCCTTTCCAAGGCACTGCTTTCCAGCATCTCATTCCCCAGTTTGTACAAACATCCAGGATTGTCCCATCCCAGGTGCAGAATCTGACATGTTCCCTTGTTGAACGTCATACGGTTGGTGATTACCCAGTTCTCCAATTTGTTGAGGTCTCACCGCAGGGCCTCCCTGCCTTCCAAGGAGTCAACAGCTCCTCCTGGTTTTCTGTCATCTGCAAACCTGCTTAGCATCCTTTCCAGTTCTATGTCCAAATCTTTCATGAAGATGTTGAAGTGCACAGGGCCCAAGATCGAACCCCGTGGAACCCCACTAGCGACAGGTCACCAGTCTGATGTCACCCCACTCACTATCACCCTCTGTGCTTGACCTGCGAGGCAATTGCACATCTACCACATGGTGTGTTTATCCAGTTGTGGGCTGGACATTTTGTCCAGAAGGATCCTGTGAGAGACAGTATTGAAAGCTTTACTGAAATCCAAGGAGATGACATCAGCTGGCTTCCCTTGATCAACTTGGTGTGTTACTTTGTCCCAAAAGGAAATCTGATATTAAAAGCAGAAAACAGTGGTGGGCATAGTTACTAAGGATAATAAATTTTTCAATGAAGATGACTGCAGATTTATGCCTTTAGCTGGTATAACAACTCCTCTACCACTGGGGCAGACAAGGATACTTTTAAAAGATAAATCAGGATGAGAGGAGGTGGATGCTAGCACGCACTAGGCAAAAGATGAATGTGGAAGGCTTCTGGGTTTTTGTTTTAAGTGATAGTGATTTTAATAAGCTGGATTTTCCTCTCATGAATCCATGCTGGCTATGACCAGTTTTGTCCTCCAGGTGTCTTCCAGTGCATCCAAGAATAATCTTCTCTATAACTTTACCAGGCACTGAAGTGAGACTGACAGGCTTGTAGTTTCTGGGGCTGTCGTTCTTGTCCTTCTTGAAAATTGAGACGACATTCATCAGCATCCAGTCATTTGAGTCCTCTCTAGATTCCTAAGACTACTCAAAAATCATCAAGAGAGGTTTTTTTGATGATATCAGCTACCTCTTTGAGAATTCCGGGATGAATCCCATCAGGCCGCACAGATTTGTAGAGACCCAGATGGAGCAGCAGTTCCTGCACAATTTCAGGGTTGACTGGCAGTTGATCATTCTCACAGTCATGGTCCTCCAGCTCAGGGCACTGACTTC
This sequence comes from Serilophus lunatus, assembly GCA_013399895.1. Classification (NCBI taxonomy): domain Eukaryota; kingdom Metazoa; phylum Chordata; class Aves; order Passeriformes; family Eurylaimidae; genus Serilophus; species Serilophus lunatus. Next base: position 271,543 of record VXBA01003013.1, on the reverse strand, counting down.
CCCTTGGTCCAACATCTGTGTGGAAGGCAGAGGCAAAGAAAGTGTTAAACACCTCTCCCTTGTCTCTATGCCTGTTTGTGAGGTGACCATCCTCATCCTGTTACATGACAATGTTATTTCTATATTGTTTATTGCCATTAATGTATTTGAAAAAACTCTTTGTATTGTCCCCCACATTTCTGGCCAGCTTCAACTCTGCTTGAGTTCTGGCCACAAAAGTCCTCTTCCTATAGTGGCAAGCATCACCTCTGAATTCTTCCCATGTCACCTGACATTGTTTCCACTGGGCACACACCCTCCTTTTTTGCCTTATTTCCAAGAGAAGATCCCTGCTCTGGCAAGCTGGCCTTCTGCCTCACTTGCTTGACTTCTGAGATTTGTGAATTTCCTGCTCCTGTGCTCTTAGGAGGTGATGTTTAAAAAATAACCAGCATTGATGGACCTCAACACCTGCAAAAACCTTGTATTTTACTAACCTCTGAACTTTGGGGCTGAAGGTCAGGTGGCAGGAGCCATCTGCAGCAGCTATTGTTTCCCCTCTGAAGCAAGGCAGAAATGCAGGGTGAGCCTGTGTCCAGTGAACTTGCAACTGTGCCAGCAGCAGTGCTGGGGATACCCTGGCCATGCAGAGAGTATCATCCATACTAACTGCATTCCCAAAGGTTTCACGGAGGTCAGAACTACACCTGCAAACCTGGTAAAAAATCAAACCACTTCACCGGTATATACAGTTAAGGCTGAGCAGGGAGCTGATTTTTGCTTCTGCCAAACCCCGGGACTTGGAACTAGTTGCCTGTCCTCTGCCCTACTTTTTCAACTGTAAAATGAATTTCCATTTCCTTTCATTAAACAGGAGAGGAGAAGGGATTTTGAAAGAAATACACTGCAAAACACTCAGAAAACTATAGATAGGAATAATTAATTATTTTGGCTGAGAAAACTGTCTTAAGCAATAAATATTTAATCTCAACATCCTGTAGTTCGTTTGACTTCATAGAAATGCTTTGTTTAGGTGTTTTTCTAAAGTTTAAATTTTTAAATGGGTTTCTGTGCATAGCTTTTCTCACTTGCAATTTAGACACTTAATATGCTTTCTTTAAAAGTGGGGCAATTGTATTTTATATCTGCTTATTTGGAAAATGTAAATAATGTAATAACATTTTCAGGCAAAATTTATTAGATAAATTTGCATCTCTGAAAGATGTTTTTGATCCTGAACTCTATGTTTGAAAGATATGGGAAGGTAGGAAATATAATAATCCCTGATGTTGAAGTTCTATAAGTTTTGTACTCCTGGGATTTTTCCTTTTTTTTTTTCTTCTTTTGCTGTGGGGTTATGGCTGTCTTTCAAACCTCCAAGGCCTTTTTTACCTATACTTAAGCACAGCAGATATGTGTGCATGTGAGCTCATTTTGGTCTGTGGCTACATAGAAAGGAAATTAAAAGTTTTATTGAAAAACTTCCTTTGTACTAATGCAACTTTGGGGGACTTTTTCCCCTCAGAGGACAATCTCTGGTGGTGAAGACCCTCTGCTGAAAATACCTGTAAAGTGCACAGGATAATGCCTGAATTGACTAGTGAAAGCTAATGAAGAGCATTTCTATGACACCCTTTCCTATAAGGAAAGGCTGACAGAGTTGGGGCTGTTCAACCTGGAAAAGAGATGGCTCCAGGGAGACCTTATGGCACCATCCACTACCTAACAGGGACTTAGAAGAAAAATGGGGACAAGCTCTTTATTGGCTGGTATATCTTAGCTCCACCGCGGAGTCAGCATTTTAGCAAGGGCCAGGGGGTCTGCTGCTTTCTTTGACAGCACCTCATCCTGACACTGCCCCCATAAGCACACTCACCATGCTGAGGGAAGGGGCTACCTTTTCAGCTTGAGCCTGCAGAGGTGCAGAGATCTCCCTGTAGAGGCGAATCCAGGGGTCAGTGTGGGTGCAGGGACAGCAGTGGAGCTGGTAGAAGAGCCATGGTAAGACCTCTGCTCTGACCACTCAGCCCAGTGAATACCCTGTTCTCGAGGACAATGTGCTGACTCTGCCTGACTCCTGCAAAAAGGAGTGGTTTTGACCTCACATTCCTGCTTCCTCCTTGTGCCAGAGCTACAAAGCCTATGGCTACAATAATCACAGCATGGAGCTGATCGGGCAGAAAAGTAACTGGGAGTAAATCCAAAGCTTTGTTTTCAACCAAATCAGGTTTCAAATCCAGTTCAGTAAGTGCACAAGAAAAAAGATGATGAGAAGTGGGAGGAAGGAAGAACCATTTTTTGAAGCAGTAGCACCATAACAACATAATAGTATTTCACCTGGTTTAACGGAAATAAAACAAACAAACTCCAGTCTCAGTAAAGCAAAACTGCCTCAACTCCTAAAGCCAACCTGTTCTGAATAGATGTGCAATCTGATGTTCTCTCGTGCTGACAGACCTGTGAAACCTGTATAAATAGAGTTGGATACAACCAGTCCTAGATCTGCAGCACAGTTCTGGACAGAGTCCACATGCGTTTATCCACAAAATACCTATTAATATACTCACCACTGTTTGCAGCTTTAACAGAACAGGGGTGACATTTTTGCAAACATTTATTTTCATGGCACCACTCAGAATCCTCAAGCTCAAACCTCTGCTCAGGGCACAGACTTCTCTAGATCCAGCTTGGATCCTAAACCAAGTTGATGCCTTCAAGCATCTCCAAGAGTAGGGACACAAACAGGCACCAAATGCTTGACAGATATTCTAACAGACACACTTCATCTGTCAAATAATCCATTCAAAGGCCAAATGAGCCAAGCGTATAGAGTGCTGTGGGTCAAAATTTTGAGCTTAGACACTTAAGCTAGGGCTGGTGATGTGTGACAGCTGTTCTGCAGGAAGGCGACTTGGCCTGTCAGAATCTGAGAAACATGATTTTCTCATCAGCTATGTTTTGTGTTAACTGGCAGCAGACTGGGAGACTTGGAGCTCCCTCTTCCTCCTTCTCTGACACATCCCCTGTGACTGAAGTCAGCTTTTGGTTGAGCAGATCCTAGTCTCTGTTTCTTGGCCTTTTCCCAGCAACTACAAGGTATTACCCAAGAGGAGATTATGCCATTGGCATGGACACGGAGCAGAAAGCTGCTTCCTTTTCTAGCTGAAGCCTTTGCTGAAGAGCAGCTGGTAGCACACACCAATGGCTCCTCATACCCTGGAGAGACACCTCCTCATCCAGCAAGGAAAGCCACATGGGATTGCCTTTATTTAAAAGAGGGATCATTTAGAGTATATTTTAAATGGGATACCAAGGTGCTGGGTTTGTCATGGTTGTGATGCAAAGACAAATCAGGAAAGAACTTTGACAAGGCAGGAGAGGAAACTGAGAATTAGAAAAAACAGAGTAAATACTGAGGTCTGCATGCCTGTTTCCATCTAAATCAGCAGGCACTCTGTCATTAGCTTCAGTGAAGCCAGATTTAAACCCAAGCAATGATGGTGCCAAGGGAAGGGATAGCAGAAAGTTCTCGTTATCCAAATAAACAGGGTGATCCAGATTCTTAAGCTTTCTTCAAACTGGAGGGTAATGTTCAAATAATCAAAAGGCTGTTATGCATCGGTCATCATGATCTGTGAGTCATGCTTTTCAAAGTTCAGTCAAATTGCTTTTAAATCAGTCAACAGATTTCTTACTGATTGCTGGAGCATGTCAGGGCTCACTACCTATTTCAAGAGAACATTTTACAGGCATGTCCTGCTCTTGTTCTCAAATTCTCTGAATGCAGCTCTCTCTGCAAACCTAGTACAAATGCACTAAATTTGTAAGCCTTCAGAAAGGAAAACAACAATTATGGTAGCAGTGAAGTTTTAAAAGAGGAATTAAAATCAAGGAAGACACTGCCCCTCTTTAAAGATCCCGTTTGCAGGGTGTGGAGGGGAAGTTTTCTGAGCGGTCCATTTCAAACTCAGTAACAGCTGTCTTAAGCAGTAACATAAAAACCCCTTAGTTTTACTTTGGCTAACAAAAGAGAGATTTCGTAAGTGTAGCTTCTGCAGATAACAATCCTCTGACCTTCAAAAAAGCATGCCTAAAATTATCGCAAAGCCCTTTCCCAGGTACACAGCTAAGTGGGCAAATTTTCCAATCAGGGAGTGTTTCTGTGGATTCTAATGTAGTGCATTGAGAACTGCTGAAAATTGTTGCCCAATATGCATTTAGCACCATACATACACAAGTGGATTCTGAGAAAAATGTTTTTTATTAAATGTTAACTAATATCTGCCTAATCATTAATGCATAATAACTCTCACCATATACTAGGAATCCTGGATTTCCCAGCATTAATCAGCCTATGGAAAGCATGACCAGAAGACACTACTGATGTCAACAATGTAATATGATTCAAATAGACATGAATAAGGAGAATAATATTGTACAATTAGCTCTTTTATATGAATCCAAGTGGACATAGGGGGAAAAAAAAAGACTATGCTGCAGTATCCTCCATGTATTTTGTAACAGGAGTTAAACAGAAACTTTCCAGCCAGCTGGCTGTTTTCTGACTGCCTGTTACCGATTTATTTCCCCCTCTTCCTTTCAAGGGTGAGGAATTGGCCTCTTCACTCCAGACACTGCTGTGCTGGAAAGACCAGTTAAGATATTTGACAATTTCCAAGTGACTATAAAATTACCATGCATACTTTTGACCTAGTTATAACATATAATCTCTGGGCAATATCCAAAAGAATGCAGAAGACTGATAATAAATTACAGATCCTGTGTCACTAGTTCAAAAATCCAACCCTGGCAGAAAGGCTAATTTTCTGACTGTTGTTCTCACAGCCTTTCTAACTCAAAGGAGCAGGAAGTAGCAGAGCTCACATCCCTGCTCTGGAGCTGGGCAAGCAGGCTGCCCCATCATCACTGTAACTGCCTGCTTCACAGCACCATCAAAAGAAAATTCTCCTTCCAACAAAAAATTTCTAGGAAATGTGACCATTTGGCATGAACTGGGAATAGGGATGGAGTTCCAAAAGAAAAGGACTGCTTTTTTTGTTGTTGTTGTTGTTGCTATTTTCACAAATTTTGTTTGGAGTTGCTCAAAAACTGAGAGTATTCGAGGTTTTTTCCAGAGTCATTTCTTTATCTTTCCACAAGTAAAATGGAGAGAAAGGAGAGGTTAAGAAATCAAAATGAAAGTTTTATCCTTTTTTTAAAACCAAAAACAAAAACCCAACATTTCCAGCACGTTTTTTTTTCCTCAAAAAATATTGAGTGAACCTTGGGAGCAACTTTTCTTACAACTATTAGAACTCCCACAAAGAAGAGAGGAAGAAGTTATTGCTGTACTAAAAGCAATAGGGCACTAAAGAGTATCCCGTCCAGCAAATTCACTCCACGGACTACCAGGGCCTCCTGCTGTTTCCACCACTGAAGTTTAACTTTCTTATGGGCATGGTGATGCCAAGACCCATGTTTTATTGTACTGCTATGGAATGTAACTACTGCAAACAAAACTGCTGATGGTAAAAGGCAGTGCAGCTTCCCATTCAAATGATGCTATTAATTTAGCCAAATGTGAACATGAAAAGTTTCTTTGATCTCTCCCCTGTCTACCCCATTATTTCTTTTTTCAGTGTTTATAGAATTCTGATTTAATTTTCTGTGTGGTCTATATTATGTCTCTGTTTCTAGTTACAGCAAGGATGGTGCAGCATGAGCAGCAGACCACTTCAGCAAACAGAGTACAACACAACACACCTCCATTCCAGTCTGAAGGGCATCTGTCCCATCGGGGAAATTTTCTGACTACAGCCAGTAAAGATGGAAGAGCAGCCAATATGCTCTGGGCTTATTGCATCACTACTGTACCTCGATGTCGAAAACACCACTGAGATGCGAGAGGGCTGAATGTTGCTACAGCTGAAACTCCTATCCCAGCAGGACATTGTCCTCTGCTCAGTGCTGGATGGGCCCTAGTGCCCAAGTCCCTACAGCCACTACTGCTGATGCTCAGGGATGACAATATCATCATGCATTCTCTTGACAAGGGGAAGAACTGTCCTCTGACAAGTTTCATTACCATTAAAAGGACTAAAATTTTGACTGTGTCATAGCTTTCTCTGAATTTTGAGATGCCAGTCCCATTAATTCTACTACAGGCATGAGACAGCTGAAAGAAAGAAGAAATTAATAGCAAAGAGAGGATTGGTAAAAAGGGAAAGATATGTCAGAGTTGAACCTTAATACAGAAGATTTCTATACACAGACTTTGCACTTTGCTAGTTAATGTGATACTCTGTGTGAACAAACTTGCTTCATTTTAAGAGCTCCTTTGTCCACTTTAACTTAAACCTGTTTCAAATCATCTAATGCAAAGCTGAGATAAACCTGGATTAAATCAAGACTGGAATGTACAGAGGACTACTTGGAAACTGTGTCCCAAGGCACACACTTATGTCAGCTGGCTGAAGCACTGATTTATATAATGATTTTTCAGGATGGAAAGTACATATAAATAGAAATGCATTTAAAAGCATTTAATTGAATGTACAGGGCAATTTGGATGACCTTTTTTCAGTTGTTTTTTTTAGAAAGCATTTAATGAGACTGTGATTTTTGAAAAATAATAGCACCAAGGAAAGTAATAAAAGATATTAAAACAATGGCAATAGCTACTATACCTAGATGAGAATAACAAGTTTTATGCAATTTAAATGGCAGACAATCAAAAAAAGAACCCGATTTTCTATAATTTTCATGTTTAAAAAAGTGCTGGGTATTCTTTCCCTTAATAACTAACATTTCCAAGATAATAAAACATGCCAGGAAAATAATATATCCTAGAGTCCTATGGGTGGCTTTACAAGACCTGAAAGATCAGACAAATAATTTGTTGCCCAGCAGCTAGAGAAACAAGGCAGACTTTCAGGTGCTCCCAATGTGGACCCATGACCATTCACATAGATACACAGAGAGATGGTTCACTCAAGGTCTCAGGTGCAGGATGCCCAACTGCCTGGCCTGAGGCAGGCAGCTTTTTTTCAGCTTTGATTTGCAATCTATATATAATAAATGTAATGGCCTGATTTCATTTACAGATGGAGTTGTGCTGTCTGAGTCTAAAAACATACTACCATTTATGCTGGAAGATATATCAGAGAGATTAATTGAATAACTGAAGTCTGGCTTTACCATCTTTTCCCAGAATGTACTCTTCCTTGATGGGATTGCAGTGACAGCAGAATAGGAGTTTTCACTCTAACTCTAATATTGTAAAAAAAAACACCTTGAAGAAGGACAGAAACAAACGATCCTTCTTGGTTTCCTACACACTAGACAGAAAGGTCAATTGAGATTGTACTGAGCTTCATTTCAGAGCTGCAAGACATGCTGTTCATATCATTAATTCTGCATGGCTATTCCTAGGTCCCAGAGTTACTTGATATTCATTCCCCTTGCAAATAATAATGATAATATTAGCCATCTTCAGTTCAAGACACACAAATCTTAATTATTAGTTATTTAATTTCAAATTAACATTGTCCTAGAGTTAATACTAAAACTAATCTTTTATATGGATATTTATAAAATTGCCTGTGACACGCTAGCAATAGATTTCAGTATTTTAACTTCCAGTTCTCCGAGTACCACTAAGAGAGATTGATGTGAGAAAATAACTTGTAATTAGGTTGGCCAGATAAAATTGTGGAGGCATCTATAATTGACTTTATGTCCGGGATCTCCTGCCACTGTATTCGGGCAGTGGTGAGAGGATTTGAAGAATGTAGACTTTTCTCGTCTTGAGTAATGTCCTGCTCTATTGATACAAAAAACTGCCATACACAGAGTCCACCTGGACAATTTTGAAATGAGCAAATGTTTGTGACAATAAAGTCTGTCTGGTTAAATGCTCGTGGAAAGTAATTAGAAGGGATTTGCTAGCAGCTTCAGCCTTAGTTCCTTTCTAAATCCATATGCCTATTTCTAGGAGAGGGTATATAGTTATTGTATTTCTGTCTCCTGCAGCTATGTCACAATTTGTGGTTTACAAAATTAGGAACTAATGAAGTATGCTGGCATTAGGAGGAGTACTTGAGAGAAAAAAAAACAAAAACCGAAAAACACCAGAATTAAAAGGTTGGTAATTGCTGCTGAAAAACAGACTGCTGGATAGCACACCACACTGGTTCAGGTAGGCAGGCAAAGTGACTCATGAAGTAGGCTATATAAAGGGATGAGTAATCAGTGAAAACAGAGGAAAAGAACAAATTGTCTCATATGAGAAATGCAGCTGTTGCCAGAGACCAGCCAATAGGACACAGAAGCAGTAACAAAAAATTTGTTGGAGTAGAATAAAGAAGGGTAATGGAAGAAAGTAACAGAGTAGCAGATCCCAGTCCCAATTTTTTCAAGAACATCACTATCAGCAGCTGCAGCATTTCCTGACCACGAGCAGAGGAGGAGGCAAACAATTCTTAAAGCAATCCTCATCTTGCACATCCACAGCTTTATGCAGAGGGAATGGAGGCTGAGAGCTGACTGGAGATGGTACCTAGAGATACATTTTTTTTCTGTCCACGAGACAGTGCAGATTTGGAAGTGAAGGGGGACATCTAGTATTTCAAAACAAGTACATTATCATTGCATTTGGATGTTAGAGCATGAACATCCGTGTTGCCAACTTTCACTGCGGAGGACAGTAGAGCTCAAACTTACTAAAATGGCTTCTTCCCAGACTCCAGTAAAGAAGACGTGCTTCAGTGCTGTTTCCCATAGCACTGCCCCAAAAATCCTCTCTGCTGTACGCTTCCCACTCAGCAGGGGGAAAGATAAAGCTGGTCTCCCCAGGAAAAGGACCCCACACAGAGAGTTGGGACAGGCCAGGACAGGCACGTGGATCTAGAAGCGCCGCAGCAGTTGTGCCTCACTGCGAGTTATAATGTGCTGCAACTTTTCCCTTATTTGGATAGGTATGGTTTATTTACATATAAAATACAGCCAGACCATCTTTCCTCTGGCTGTAATTATTGAATGACAGTCAATAATAGAGACAAGAGAATACTCTGACACTTTAGCCCTTCAGTATGTTGTCCACCAAATTCTTTCAGACTCTGCTAAATATTCCCCCAGTTATATTCCCAATAAATGTATATAATTGAGCTGTGTATCTAATCAATGCTTTGGAGCTAATCACCATGCTAGTCATTGGGAATGAACAGGACAGGGATGGATTTGCCTTTGCTCTTAGATTGGATAAATCTACCCATTAGGAGAGAGTTTCCTGACGTTTTTGTAGCATAAAATGAAATTCCCGATCTTCACTATCATTGCTTAGACTCTGAGCCTATAAACATTTACACATTTGCAAAGAAAATGAAATACAGCCAAAATCTATTGAGTTGTGATGAGCAACAGTCATAGTTCAGGACATTAGTCTTTCCTGCATACTGCACTGGGGAGAGGTCCCTTTAAAACTTTCAAAAATGATTTAAATACAAATGCTTTATACATAGGTTTATATACATTTTATAGAGAGAAATATAATTTCCCTCAGGTTTTTTTGGTTGAAGTCCTCTGTTCTAGCACTTAATTAATGACTCTGATGAAATGCTTTGAAAACAGCAATGTATCTTCCACCAAATGTATGGCCAAACCGAGTACTTCCTGGTCATTTTCTATCTTGGAGTGGATGCTGAACAAATATTCTTGTGCTGCTAATAAACTCAAGGAAACTATTTTTATGGCTATGGAAAAAAAAGGTATTTCTTCCTCAGGACCCACCTCTGTCAGTTACAGCTATGGGAAATAAAAAAGTGAACTGAGAAACATGGAAAGCAAGGGAAAGGAGGGAAGGGAAGCCACACAGGGCAATGTAACACTACCCCAGCTGGAATAGTCAACTTCAATTGTTGACTTTGCCACTTAATTTCAATTCTGACATATGCACTCCAAGGACAGTCCACATAAGGACATAAGCACCCAGAGTGGAAATTAGGCAGAATTTGGTCCAAAATGCAATCCTCAAATCTTTATGTAATCCATTGACTGCCTGGTTATTTACCGTTAATTTTTCCCATATTTTTAAATTTTCATGTCTCTTATGACCCAATACCTGCCTTAGTCACTGTAGCCCAGGGGGCACACACACTCAGATCTCCTCTAAGGTTTGTTCTGAGGTACCACTTCAAACGGACAGCATCGCCATCAAAGACCTGCCCAGACAAGGAGGTGACACGTTTCCATTGTACCACAGTCTTCTCTGCCATTCACCAAGTAGCAGCCAAAATCATCGTTCTTGCAGGCACTACTGCTACAGACACTTTTCACTGGCCAGAGCTCCTAACTGCCATAGTTCCAAGTCTTCCTGCTCTTAGGCAGACTGATGTGACTGCCCTGTCCCTCAGCAAGGCCAGACTTTGCATCCTACCTCTTCAGCTCTTTTGCTACCAGACACACAGTCCAATAGTGGAGAAAATTCACTGATAAGATCCTTTTATTCTTTAGAAGATATCCCTTGCAACCTCTTGTCACACCATGATATCACTCATGCAAACTCACATTGCTAGACAAAGCTCCGTAAAAAACGCTGTGTGGCTGCCACAAGGCCCTGGGGAACTAAGAAGTACACAAAAGGTATTCAAAAATCTTAAGCATTGCTTAAGATTTATTCATCTTTATTCAGAAAAAAAAAGCTGTAAAGAAAGCTTGTCAAGGCTATAAAAATGGGAGGCTGAATCTGCATGGCAGGCAAAGTATGAAATAGCCTCATGCATGAATTTCTTCTGGATGACTGGATTAAGTCCCCATCCTAACAATGACCTTGAAGTAGAGTGTGCTGATGAGAATGATGACAGTGATAAGGTGAAGACTCTACAGAGATGAAAATGTTTCTCTTCTAATTGAGGATGGCCATTATTTTGGTTCTGATGCAACAAGAAATAATAGTTGGTGAAAAAGCAGATCTGTACAGCTATATCTGAACAATATTGAAATGAGATGTGCATATTGAGATCTCAGGTGAATGTAGCACTATGGACATTGACTAAAAAGTAAACTATAAATCTCCTATTAAAATTTGGTGGGGGCATTGCACAGACTCTGCTTGCTTGATGTTATTCCACAGGCTCACAGCATCTGACAAATTAAAAAACTGCCCAGGACTTCTCGTTTGTCATTTTTGCTTTCTACAGGAACACAATTATACTGGCTAACCACGTGTCTTGTAAATATTTGCTTGTAGTGTTCTTGATTTGTATATTTATACAGCCATGTAAATTTTATGCTTTACTTTTGATAGAGAAAACCTGCAGTGACTTTTATGTTTTATGCATTCATTCTGAAGTTGTTGATTCACCTATATGTTTGGGGTTTTGTTTGTTTGTTTGTTTGTTTTTTGCTTAAGAACATTAAAATCTATTAAGAAAATGTATTTGCACACATAACCATCACACTGTTGTTTCTACGTGTTTCAGTGGCCGAGGAAGTGATCTGTTTCCAGGTTTCTGGTCAGTGAGGCTCCTCTGTCTCATTAGAGAGATCTGGCAAGGCCAAGAAAACAGAGATCAGAAGATGAGGGAGATTTCATGCAAAAGCTTGCTAGCCTGGGAAGAAAGATGCCAGGGCAATGTCAAGTTACAAAAGTTGAAGCTGAATCATGCTAGCAGGAGATGCAACACATGGATGATGAGAAGAACAGTCCAGAGGCTTTCTCTGCAAATTAGTCTCAATTAGTCTGCAAATTAGTATCTTTATTTTATGCTTGATGCAAGCTTTAGAAGGACTGATGATATTGTTAGAGAAAAATAAAAAATAATAAATAAATAAAACAGAGGACTTGCTTTGCTCACTTGCTGCTAACTTAAGGAACGTAAGAACTAAAGTTATTACAAATATGTACAACAATAAGCAGTCAGAGATTGTAGCAGAGGTAATAAAATACTCATTTTTTCAAAACTAGAACTTGTATGGATCTCATCAAGCTGATACCACTAGGAAGAATAGGTGATCCATACAGTTGGAGAAGAATTTGGGGGCACTGGGAAGTCAAAAAGCCAATAATAAGTACAGGCTAGGATGGAAGGAAACCAGCCATCTTACTCATCATGATTTAAGAACTATTTCTCTGCCATAAAAGCTGAAACTGAAGAAGTCTCTTCCTCAGGGAATTGTGGCAAGTAGAGCCCCCACTAGGACAGTTAAAATAGAGGAAATGACTTTGCTATGAAATCAGTCTAGCTTTCTCAAGGAAATTATTAATTGCCGTTGATCTTAAACCAAGGGTCACCTTTTACGAAAGGGACTTCACAAGCATCTTCCTGCCCTACAAAATGCATGGATACTATCTGCAACTTCAAGCATCCAATATGCAAAACAGATCCAATTTAGGGTAGTGTTACTACTTTTCTGGACAGAACAGTGAGAAGAGCAAAGTCCAGATGCAGCTTTTCAGTCTTATTCAGTAAAGAAACCTGCATAACCGCAGTCAGATTTAGACTTGGTTTGCCAGAGCTCATGGAGGCATCCTGCAGAAGCAGAGTCCAAACAAACAGCAGTTTTTTCCAGCTTCTACTGGAAGCTAAAAGGAGATGTAGGACTCTGAGTATTAGCTAATAAGATTTTGGGGGGGTTAGATATTTACAAGATTTATGTAATTTTTTTCCCCCTCAACTGCTCTCTGATAGCTTTGCCTCTGCTTAACTTCCTATCTGTAAAGCAGTAGTACATTCTGTTTCTTCCTGCAATGTTTTGAAAAGAGAATGAGGTCTTTTAAGGACAGGCAAAGCTAAAAATAAATTAGAAAAGTAAAAAAAAATAATAAAAGCTAGAGAGTCTTTATGCTACCTCTAAAGGAGAAAGAGTTTAAAGAAACTGTTAAAAATTGTTGCAAATGTCAGAAGTACAGGCTAAGTCAGGTAAAGGGTCCCTGCAGTAATATGAGAGAAGCAGACTTTGTAGTGGAACAGTCATGTAAATTCATGTCCCATACCAGACTTTTCTCCTCACAGAGATAATTTCAACAAACACGAGTAGATGGGCAATGAAAAGCTCACACTGTGCTCATTTGGAAGGGTCATGGGGCAACTAACAGAGGATCTAGGCCTGAATGAGATCTCTAGCTAGCAGGCTAGCAACCTGGAACAATTAACTGCAGTATTTAAACGTAAATATTTCCCTAATAGCCTCAATCTTTAGTCCAAGGGGACAGTGGATAACAGGGTCTAAACAGCAAAGCCTGCACAAAGAGCCCCAGCTCAGACATGTCTGCTGATTATTGCCTTTGCTAAAACAAAACGTCATAAGAGCAAAGCAAGCACACAAGAAGAGCATATAGAAAATCTGTTCATAGGGAACAGCTAGTGCCAAGTGCTTGCCTGTTTTTGCAGTGTTAACTGGGTCAGACAGGTGCCTTTAGAAAAACAGCAAGTCACAGCAAAATCTAAATGCTCCTTAAATCCTTGCCATCAGACATGGTATGTTAGCCATTTCTGTACTTCTCTCTTCTGATAGCTGAAGGAGAACCACATCTTCCCAAGACACCTGTTGTGGTTAGGCATCTTTTCTTGTTTAAGCATGGAAAAATTTCCCCACTCCATCCCTGCGCAGACGTTGGAGAGGCAGCTCCCTCCGGATCCCATCAGACTGACTGAAGTGGCGGGCACAGGGTCTCGCTGCCCTCTGCTGCACCCCAGGACCATGTGGGGTCCCGGTGGAGACAGCGCTTGCTGCAGCATCAGCAGCATCAACAGCAGCATCACTGTAGGGGATCGGGCTTGGAGGCTGCTCAAAGTGCATCTTTGTACCTGGAAGCTTCAATAACGAACCTGCACTTTAATCTCTCTTAACATTGTTTGGAAGTTTTCTTCTCTGGTTTTAGGCATCACCGAGTCCGACTCTTAGCCCTGCACAGGACCATCCCCAAGAGTTATACCACGTGTCAGAAACTATCACCCAAACTCTTCTTGAAGTCCATCAGGCTTGTTGCCATGCTTACTCTGAGCGCTGCATCATTAGAACCCTTTAAACAAGTTGTAATTCTACCTACTCCTGCATCGCCCTCTTGGTGCAGTAGGACAGCCTGTACTGCAGATCTGATGTTCAGATGGGTATTTTCTTTTTTAAGACTTAATTCATTGATCTGCCATGTTTCCTAGAGCTCACACAAATAATTTACTTTCCTATTGTAGCAACACTCAGACTCTTGGAAAATGCAAAGAACAGAAGTTTCAAGCTGCTCCATAGAGGAAAGAAAAGGGCCATGGACAGACATTTTCTAAATGTAGGATAGAGTAATGTTTGCCACTTTTGTTTCCTAAATAATGAATTCCAAGCATTTCTATCTGCCTTAAAACACCACATAGACTTAATATGTATTCGCCAAGAAAACAAAATAAACTTTCATCAAAATAATAGCACTACTATGAAATACTGATTTTGGGGGAAGCATTTGACCTTGGAAGAAGAAGAATTTGAACTGGTGTCTTCAAAGGCCAGGAAAGCATTCGCAAAACTTTGGTCAGCAGCTGGACTGGAAAAGATAAGCTGAGCTTTTATTCTGATTCACTTGGTTTCTTGAATCAATGCTGATTTGGTCTCTAGAGAAACATAGACCAGGGGAGGCTGGTCCTACTGAGCAGAAGGCAATTTTTCAAAACAAAAGTGTGAAGTGAGCAACTCATTGTGGTCAGGAGAGAGAGGAAAGCAGTGGAATAAATGACTGATGAATGAAAAAAAATTATTATAAGCAGCTTAGCTAGACTTCCAGAACACCAACTGTGGAAGGAAAGATGGCAAGAGAAAAAAATTTTTGCATCTTGAGCCAGCAATAAAAAACACTTTAAATAATCGCTGTATTTTTGTAAATTATGTTGATCCCTTGCAGATAACTCTTGCAAACTTAAGTATTGATTTTAGTGCCAAAAAGTCCACAAACGTTTTGACATAGGGACTAGCAGGAATGAGGTCTGGCCAAAGATTATTTTCTCTTTGTTAGCAGATGCTTTGAGGAGGAACTAGAGATCTACTGTATTCCAACACAACAGAAAACATTTATAAAATTCTCTCTTTCAGGAAGCAATTATCCAATAACATCTTAAAAAATTAGGATTTCTTTAAAAATATCTCAAGTTACTACTGAAGGGTATTTGAAATCAAAAATCACCAGACTTTTATGGAGACTTAATGGAAAAAGCACATGAATAAAAGCAAAGTCTAATGGTTTCCCTTTATATGGTGGCAAGTTTTGGTTAAAATTTGTACTTCTTATGTGTTTAGTGGCTGACCTAAAATGTAATTGTATGACAATCTAATACTTTGAACCTATGAATATAAAAAGAAAGATTTAAACCTTGTGGCTTTCACTGAATTTCTTTAAAGTCCAAAACCAAAAGCACACATCTGACAACCTCACTCTGATAAAGTTCCATTCTTACACCTGTCTGAACCCCAAAATTCTTGGGACTTGCTCTTCTATAGTTCTACTGGGCTGTCATTGTTCTACTGAAAAAAAAAGAAAAGAAACAAACAGGTTTTAGAGTATTTTACAAAAAAATTGCTGCTTTTGCAACCTGAGTAAGAACACAAAGACATTAAGGAAACACATACCCTTTAAAGGAAAGACATACAAAAACATTTAACTCCTGTTAACCAGAATGTATACTTGGAAAGCTGCTAAGTTTATGATGATGTTTCGCTATAGCAACACTAAGAAGTTCTTCTGAACATTTTGATTAGTATCCTACTAACCCTAACCGTACTACTTATGAAACACAATATTCAGTCTACATGTATCCCTTTGTACTAGGCTGTGTATGTTAGGAATTGATATTCTTAGAACCCCTGTCACTCGTGAGGGATTCTCTTACTTAACTGTGTTTATCATTATCTTTAAATAAACCTGATACTGACATGAAGCATGGCAATACACAGCCACTGCCAAATCAGCCAAATGTAGTCTTCAAGTGGAACAGATTCCAGGACTTGTATTTTAAACAACCTGGCTGACTTTGTTTCGATGCTCACCGCTGCAGCTAGCATGGGTAAGGCTAATGATGTGAACCTGCTGCGAGTCATTTGGGGGCCACATGCTCCAGTTATCTCTAATGGTCACTGCATTGACCTGCAATGCAGCTGGCACACAGGCTTCAAGAGGAGGTTGCTTGAGGCTGCAGAAGCTTTATTCCCATAGTGGTGCTGTGCTAGTAGTGTTCAGTGAAACTGTAAGACACTATCACTGTCTTATGCCTTTTTAAAGGCTTTTGTTTACGAAGGAAGGAAGGAAGGAAGGAAGGAAGGAA
>VXBA01003013.1:242603-255155 GCA_013399895.1 Serilophus lunatus | reverse complement strand
GAAGGAAGGAAGGAAGGAAGGAAGGAAGGAAGGAAGGAAGGAAGGAAGGAAGGAAGGATATCTGCAAGAATCAAAGAAAAGGCTTGAACAGTCTGCAAAAAAACCAGTCTGACAGAAAGTTTTGACCATCAGATTTCTCTTTGTTTTTTCCAAGACCTGGCTAGGACATTACAGTCTTGTTTATGGCTGAATTAGTTTTCCTAAAAAAAATAATAGAAACTAAAATATACCAGTACAGTCAAAGAAATGAAAGCAAATTATTTTTCCACCAAGTATTGGCCTTAACATGCAATTGAAGCTGGATAAAATGAAGTGAATGCAAGACCTAGGTATGTAACAACTTGCAGGAAAATAACCACAAATGAAGAATTGTTTAAAGTTAATGCTATGTTAAAAAATGTTTTTGTTCAATATCTCAGAGTGCGCTTCTTTCAACTTCCCCTGTTAACTCCATTTTCATTTCCTTGCTAATATGACAAACTGACAAAAGTCTTATGACTGAAGCAACAGTCACAATTGTAAGCTGTATAATTTTAACTTTTCATTGTTCATTGTGTCCTCGTTGTGTTATGCATTATTTGATATACATTGCAATTGCCTCCAGGCAGGGAAATAATAAATTATATACGCATTTTTTAAGTGCAAAGTACTCCCAAGGAACTAGTGAAAATAGCAATAAAGATACTATAAGCACAGTAACTGTTAATTCAAAGAAAAGGCGCTAATTGCCGCTCTTAAAATAAAAAAAGTATTGTCATACAACATGTGCAAAATATTCCATTCTCAAATTGCTTTGGCAATTGCATCGGAAAATCTCTGGGGTCAGAGTCTGCTAAACTGGGCAGAGGAGCTGAGCCAAAGCAGCAACATTTTTGAGGCTGGAATACAATCTTTTGACAATTCTTGCAAGGAACTATCCTTTTTTTGCGGAAAGGATCCTCCTGCATTAGGATTTTTCAACAACCAGTTTTCTTTAGAGTGAATATCAGAAGGGGAGTCAGCATGTTCTGGACTGACTCTGTGACTGCTGCCTGAGACTGAACAACAGGTAACGTTTCTCAATTGGACATGCTAATCCTTCTTACAAAAGTCAGACAAGTATGCTGAGCATTCATAGATTTAGCCAAAGGGTTTGCTACAGCAACCTTCTTATGGCATAGCTGAGACAACTCAGCTGTGTCCAGGCCTGGAGGGATCCTAGAGAATAAATGAAAGTTCAAGAAGCATTTGGATCATACTCTCAGGCACATGGTGTGACTCTGGGGTTAGTCCTGTGCAGGGCTAAGGGCTGGACTCAGTGACCCTTGAGAGTCCCTTCAAAACTCAATATATTCTGGAATTCTGTGAAAACTAATATTTCTGTGTTCATACAGAGAGATTATACGTATGCAACTCTTTTTGTATGCAAGTCTTTTTGTTTCCACTAGAAGTGATGGTAGGGTTGGTTAGATGTAAGACAAGAGAAAAACAGAGGTATTTATCTTACAGGTAAGTGAGCCTGCTCTTAGGCAGGAAGTAACAAATGCATTGGGTCTTCAGAGGTGCTTCCCCATCCTTTTTTTGGTCTCCACTCAAAATTAATCTTTTGTATTTAATAAGGCCAGGGGCAATTTTTAAATATCGAGCTAGGCAACTCCACAAATATTCTGGAACAGGACAGACTATGGGACAAAGCCAAGACAGTGTAGCACTGGAAGCAGAGGACAGAAAATGAGAGCTAAACCCAGCCTGGATTTGGTTATACTGGTAAATAGAGAAATGAGGGAGCAAAGTGCCCTGCTCCTTCAGAACTCATGCTGCATCCCTCTTCCCTTTCAGCATGCCCCAGCCACCACATGGTCACACAAATTTCTGATGACATCCTACTTCAATCAGACTTGCTGTACAATTTCCAGAGAGCCTGGAAGGACAGCCTGTAGACTTTATTCAGTCTAATTGCACCACTTTGCAATCACTGTCATTTAAGGCTCTTTAGCAGCTGATAGGCCATCAAAATAAAATTATTCCAATAACTTGTTCTTTTACCTGCCTGAGATTCATAGAAATAGTAATCAGCATTAAAAAACAGTTTCTCTCTGAAAATCAAAATGCAGGAAAGGATTTGAATTAAGGGGTACATTTGAAAAAACATAGGAGTTTTTCACTGAACAAAGCTAATAACAGGAGGCCTTTAAACCCTATTGAAATATAATTAAATACATGTTCACCTCAAAAACTATTTTAAAGAATTAAGCTTTCCTAAAGCCATTCAATAAAGCCCCTTGGAAACTATTATGAATCCTTTCAATGGCGTTTTATAACTATTCAGTTATGGGGTTTGGTTTTTTTTTTCCTTGTTTTCTTGGCATATTTTATGAGAGCAAAACAGCCTAGTGCCATTGTGTTAGCTTTGGGGGAAAATACAGTACTATTAACAAATGCAAACTCTCATTTGTTTTCTTCTCATTACCCTACAGAATTAGAATAGAAGTGTAATTGAACAAGTGACCTCACACTTCAGCACACATAGGAAAGAATGAAATGTATGTTATTGTGAGTTCTCTGGAGTTCCCACAAGTAAACTTCTCCACATACTACCCTAAATGTCAGATTCTGCTTCTTATGAAATCAGTGGGAACTTTGCCATTGTCTTCTTTGTCAGCAGGATGAGCCTCTGGTAAATGTCTTCAGATGTGATGACTTGTCCATATCCACCAATGTTACTAGAGCTCTATCTGCTTATGGTAGCTGAAGATCTGCCAAGATTTGCTTACATTCCATCACTATTGAAATCACAGCAGGTAGGCATTTAAAAAACAAAATCAAAAAACCAAAACAAACCTTTTTTTAAAGGAAATCCTCAAGGATGGTCCTGCGCTTTTTGGAAAAGGACTGCAAGTGAATGGAGGTAAAGAATATGGAAAACTTTTGGGTTTGGTAACAGCCAGAGCAGGAGAATCACTGCACAGAGGATGTGCTTGCTTTGCTTTCTTCCGGTAGCACAGAAGCTGTAGCTTTCCACAGCTGGATGTGTGAGAGCTGGAAGGAAGGATGAAGTGACCTCTTCTTCTCACAGAGTCCCACAGGGCAGAGTTGAGAGAAGAAAGGTGTTAGTGCTGGATATCAGCGAGGGATGGGGAACACCCACAGGACCTCCGGGGATGGACGGTATAGGCCCAAAATTCCTACTACCAGAAAATCCACTGAGTCCACTGGGAGCAGGGACAGGCTGGCAGAGCCAGCATGGGAAGGGAACTGCATATAGACCTTTCCATCGTGTCTTTTTTTATCTCTCTCCTGTTCTTTTTGACCCAGACACTTTAAATTTTCTTTATTTAAAAGACTAAATATTCTCAAAATAAATTTTCAGTTTAAAGGTACTCTAGTTTTCCTGCAGAAAATCACTGTAGGCAAAAGTCTTGGCAGATCTGCCCGAAAACTCTAGTCACTGGAGTGACTGGAGTGACTTTTGTCAGAAGTACCAAGACATACCATTTGCAATGCCTCATGGAACTCAAGATTTTTTTGAGGTTGTTTTGCTTAAGCAAACCATTCTCCTTATTATCACCAAAGTTGAAATATAAAGATTCTCTTCTTAAAATTCTGTTCATCTTAGATTTGTTTGAATATAACTCCTTGGAAAAAAAATCCTGCTGATGTTTACATCTTGCAAAGCCTTTTTATTCAATACTCAAGAAAAAGCAAGTAAGGTGCAATACTTAATAAGGACATTAGCTACAATTTATTTTAGAGTCAGCCCACCATAGATAAGAGATGAAGACGAAACAGCTGTGATGAGATTCATATTCATAAGGATCTGCCAACAATGTTTGCATTGAGTAATGCCATCTGCTTAATGAATATACTCAACATCACAGTGAAGCAAAATAAAAGTAATACTCTAAGTTGGTAACTGGAAATGGAGGTCGTAATTGGCTCTCTTGAGGTCACAGACTTGCATTTGGTGCTGACACTAACCCGCATCTCTCCAGTCCAGAGCTTAACCAGAAGACCAAGATTGCCCATTAGTTCCTTAATCATTGTATGAATAATCACATAACCTGCAACAGGGAAGTCCAGGACTGCTGTGGCAACAGAATATGAAGCAATTGCAGGTGTTTCTAATGACCCTTGAAATGAGAATGTGTTGCTGGTGAGCACTGGTGCTGAATCCTGGAGCTGTCATCACCAGTGCAATAACAGAATCAGCATTCATCGACAGTAATAGAGTCACTCAGAAATAGTACTGGTTTTAGATTGAACTGTGCTATATCTCATCACATATAAAAAAAAATAAAATAGCCACCATTCTTGACTTTGCTAACCGGTCACTGAAGTAATGAGGAAGGTTGGATGAAGTCCAAAAGCTTCTGGCCAATCAGAGGTGGAGAAGGGGCACCCTGACCACAAATAGTGCTATGGGTTTGAAATGGGGGGTTTGGGTGGAAGGGGAGAAGGGAAAATGTTGGGATTGTTTACTTGTTCACCTATTTGTAAACACAGGGGGTTTTTTTAGAAACAAGAAGGTAACCAAAAGTCTGAAAGTCGGTGGCAAGGAAAATGGCTGAATTGTGGCTTGTGTCTTTTCCCCACTCATTGCCCGAGGTGTGGCAGGGTGCCTCTGGGAGCAGTGGTGCTTTCCCCCTCCTGCTTTCGCTCTCCATGTCCCGAGTAGGAGCCAGAAAGCAGTGGCAGTGGAGCGACACAGAGCCGTCTCCACTCCTCACTCACCATAGCTGCAGCGGAGGACTGAGAACTCAGCGTTGGTAGCCCTGTGTTGTCTGGTGCTGAGCCCCCTTTCCTGTCATCTCAGGCGTGAGCGGTAGCGAAGCCAAGCTCATCCTGCAGCACGCCCACAAGATCAGGCAAGGGGGTTTGGCAGCGTGGCGCTCCTCTCCTCTGACAGTGGCTCCCGGCTCACTGCGGTGAGCAGAATGGGGAGGCAGTGGGCAGAGACACTCTGTGAGCACCAGTGTTGGACTCCTGCACACCCGTGGTCAGCAGCAAGGATGCAGCTGGCCGGTGGGGTGGTGCGGGCGGTGTGGTCCCAGCACTGCTGAGCTGTGGCTGCTCTTGCCATCCCTGCTCCAGGTTGGAGCAAGAGTGGCAGGCGCTGCCGGCCCTGTGCTGCTGTGAAGGGATGCGGCTCTGGCTGGTCCCCAAGAGACCCCAGTCCCTGCCACCTGCAGCAGGTCCCAGTGGCAGAAGGGAAGTGTTGTGGGGGCCACAAACCATGGTGCAGACTGCCCACCAGCCCTCCCTTGCCAGCAGTGTCCCCAGCAGGGTCCATGTGGGTCCCAGCCACAGCGGGTGGCTGGCGGGACCCACCAGGGGTCCTGTGGCCCCATCCAAGGCGGCTGGAGCGGGCAGCCATGCCACGGCATCTCCAGATGGCCATGGGTGATGCCGCTGCCTCAAGGATCCATCTGGGTGATCCCTGCAAGCAGCGAGTGCTCCACAGGCAGGGCTAATGGTGCCCCTAGGCTCTGAGCACATGGTTTCTGGCAGGAACTGCCATTTTGTTCTGAGTGCTGAGGTCTTGGAGGAGGTCGGAGCCCAATGCCACTGGCCAATAAGAAGACAGCCTGGCCGGGAAGAAGCCATTGAATTCCTGCGGGACTTCCAGGGCATAAAAAGACTGAATACGGAAGTTCCCTCTCTCTTTTGGCTTCCTCCTGAGCTGAGAGAGGCACAGCTCCCCTTCTCCAGGCTGCCGCACCACACGGCTTGCTTCCACTCACCTCCATCAGCATGGGCAGCAGCACGGCACCATCGGAGTTCCGATGAGTGATAGCATCCAGAGACATCCCAGCCAAACCACAAGTGATAGTTTCCCCTTGGGTGTCCATCTTCATCTTGCAAGAGCTCCGAGAGCCGGGAAATTACCATCATAGAAGTACCTTTCCCTTCCTTTACCCTGTTCCTCAGCTAACCAGCCAGCTTTGAGGAGCAGTTTGGTTTTTTGTTTCATTGCATAACATTGTCGATTTTTGCATTGTGTGTGTAGTTTGTTTAGTGTTTAGGGATCCTATAAGGTCTTTAGTGCCCTAGAAAAATGAACCTGTGTTTGCTGTTGCATCTCTATTTAGACTTTTGCCACTGTTGTGTGCCCCCTAGTGGTATGGTGGTTTAAAACACCACAAAGAGCCACGGAAGAGACCACATGGTTGTGAACTTAGGATGCTCCACGGTGATCAGACAAACAATTCACACACCTCTCAGTGGGGAGGAACATCCATATTCTCTGAAAGTGTGAAGGAATATAAAACCATTTCCTTACTCTGGGCAGCCCAAGCCCCTCTAAGTCATGGCAATCAGGTGAAGTCCCCAGTGACTGGAAAAAAGGAAATAAACCCCTCATTTTTAAAAGGAAAGCAGAAGACCCCACGAACTGCAGACCAGTCAGTCCATGTGCCAGGCAAGACCACCAAGTAGACTCTCCTGGAAACTATGCTAAGGCACATGGAAAACAGCCAACATGGCTTTACAGAGGGAAAGTCATGCCTGAAAAATCTGATGACCTTCTCTGATGGGGCTGCAGAAGTGGTGGTAGGGGCAGAGCAACTGACATGCTCTTCCTGGGCTTGTGCAAGGTCCTGAACACTGTCCCACATGGCATCCTAGCGTCCAAATTGGACAGGTGTGGATCTGATGGGTGGCCCACTCAGTGGGTAAAGAACTGGCTGCATGGTCACACAGAAGGAGTTGTGGTCAAGGGCTCATTGTCCATGTAGAGACCAGTAATGAGTGGTGTCCCTCAGGGGTCAGTACCGGGGCCAATACTGTTGAGTATCTTTGTCAGTGACAGGGACAGTGGGATCAAGAGTAGCCTCAGCAAGTTCACTGACAACACCAAGCTGTGTGGTGCAGTTCACACACTGGAGGGAAGGGATGCAACCTGGGCGAGCCTTGACAGGCTTGAGGGGTGGGCTGCTGCAAATCTCATGAAGTTCAGCAAGGCCGAGTACCAGGTCCTACACCTACAAATCCCAGGCACACCTACAGCTTGTGGGGAGAAGTGATTGAGAGCAGCCCTGCAGACAAGGACTTGGAGATGATGGTTCATGAAAAACTTCACTGCACCAGGAGGTATTCAGGGCTATTAGGTCATTAGCCTCACAGTATTCATTTGCAATGAATATCTTTGGGTTATATCACTTCTTCCCTTTTTTGGGTACCAGGCATCTGATCTACTTGAGATGGCTTTTTCTGAGCGAGATGTGCTGTGTCTGCCCACGCAAAGCACAAGGCACTCAAAGGACAAAGGGAGCTTCAAGTAAAGGAGGCAGCCACAGTTGTCCATTCTCAGATAACAAAATCTGCCTGTAAGGAAAGAGGAGTCCTCTTTTCCTGAGCTGTCTGATATTTTTTCCAACTGAGGTAGGGAGGAGAGGAAAACAAGAGTCTGCCCATTCAAGATCATTTTAAAAGTAATACCTGGTAGGCACTGGCATTTCACTTCAAACAAGTTCCTGGATCTTCCTCGAAAGTAGAATAAGTTACTATTGCTTAGCATAACAGCCAGGTAATGCAGAGATTTCTCTCCTTTGGAGCCCTCTAACTAATACCACCTGGAAGTAAACTTAAAATAGAGATTAGATAGGGTATCAACCCCACTGAGATAATTATAACCACATCTTCACTGCTTTGGCATTTGATGTATGAAGGATTAATTTGACTACAGTATAATATACTGCAGCGTCATCATGGAAATAATTTGTAAGTAAATAGCATTGCAGGACAAAATTGTGGTAGTATTTTGAAACCTGTGCAGATGCTGACTGTAACATTTTTGATATGAATGGTTTATTGAGGTTTGTTGAGGGTGGGCTGTTGCCTTCAGTGGTACAGTTCATCTTTGGGCTGCTGTTAGCCCAAACTGTGAAGGGTTTTCTGAATAAAAGTGGTGTTTTCCATCTGTTTCCAGGAGTCAATAGCTCTTAAATAGCTCAATTATTCAGATCTACAGCTGCAAAATATGAATACCTCCAAAGATCAATTAATTCAGGACAGGTTTTAGTTGGCTTAAAGTCACATTCATTAAATTAAAATGCCCTGTAAAAATTCAGTTTGATCATTTCATGCTTGCACCATTAATTGCACTTTTTCATATGTAACCAATCTTACTCATAGTGTTTGAGGTCAATTATGTTTTAGAAACCATGGAAGTAGGGCTTGTTCCTCTTATCAAAATACATGCCTTTGTAAAGGTATAGACTCCTTTGCTGCTGGAGTGGTTGGCGTTTACAAATATCCTTGTGCCATTTTGCTGTACTTTGAAGAAGTTATTCCTCCAAAGCAAAGGCACTCGATTGCATCAGAAATGTAAACATCTGCCAAAAATATGTTTGTAATCAGGGTTCAGACTCAGGAAAGCATCCCCATGAAGAAAGGTTATTTAAGCATATGTTTAAATTTAAGCACATGTTTAAGTAACATGAAAGGAAGTTATACTTGGGCATTTCTCCTTGCACTGACTGTCACATCCACTCTGCTGGAGAAAACAGTAGTTCATCCAATGAACTGAATGCAGTGCCTACATTTCCTGAGAAAAGCTGTTATATATATTTAAATATTTTCCTAGGTAAGTGTGGGATTTCATTATATGCACCAGTGAGCTTCTAGATCAGAGTCTAAAATCAGGAAAGATGAATGAAGAAATATGAATGAGCTAGTCATAGTTCCCAAAGAAAAGACCCTTCATTTGAACACAACCCACATTTTTCAGGGAGTTGCTGCTCTCTGTGGTTTTTGAACACCTGGGCTTCAGCTGGTAAGATTTAGTTTGAGTCAAAGAGTGCCACCTGATAAAATACACTCATTTCCAAGCATGAAAAATTAGTGGCCAGCAGAGTATTGGGTTTGATGTAAATAAAAAGGCATGCAATTTCAAAGACACCTACTAATCTCTTTTAGTTGGTAAAGTAATAATCAAGATGGCTAAATAGCCCCTGGTTTTTGATAAAAACTAACTTACTTTTGTTTTACTACACACTCTATTTCTACCAGTATTATGGTTTTTTCCTATAAACACATCCCTGCCTTGTTAAGGATAGCCATTTTTTTGCTTTGTAAAAATGTAGTCCCATGCTCGAATTTTGATGGATTAGAATAATAAAGATCATGCTGTTTTATATTTGACTTCAAATAATTATAGTTTAGAGAGTGCTTTATAGTGTTGTTCGCTTAGCTCATAATTGCTTAATAAAGTTTGTCTACTCAAAACATTTATTTCTTTACTTGGTTTGTATTTAATTGCCATAAATCACTGAGCTGTAAGAATTCCATAAATAGAGGATTTATTCTGCTAACTCACATACCTTAAGCAGCTCTGACTCCATTAACTTTAACAGTATCTTTCCGTTCAACACCATACACAGCCATACTTCTCTACCAACTTCAAAAATGCTTGAGAATTCTCTTTTTCCCCAGATTGACCAAAATATGAGTAAATTTGAGAACAAAATTGTTGTTCTTTGACAACTGGAGGGGAGAAAATACCTGCCTTATGCAAATATGACCCCTAAGGATGAGAACCATCTAATAATAATCAATCAGTTAATTTCACAGCTTTGATGTTTGAAGAATGTGCATGACTGAGAAGTTATTTTGTTATTTTGATACTAATATTAATACTGTGTTTTCACTTCATTCATCCCAAGACTCAGAAAGTGAAACAGAAAGCAAGCACTATGTAGCATCAACATCTTGTCTGACAACCCCACATTCATATGATTTTTACATACAGCTGGAGCAGTCTAAATTTCCCCCTGAACGTGACAAAAATATCCTGACTAAGAGAACAAAGTACAGATAAATCAGCACAGAATTAGTCCTCTATCAGCTCCTTTTGCAGCACAGCTTGCACATCTCATCATATGGTACATGAGCAGATTTGGAGACTGTCCCTCTCAGGACCTGCACTTGTTCCAGCAATTTCTTGCAACACTGTTTGCAGCTGACAAGCATGTCAGATGTGACCCCAAAGATGTGACCCCTGTGGGGTGAAAGCTGAAAGGACACGTACAGTGTGAGGAGGAAAGAAGTAAAGTGCCAGAAGCAGGCAACTGACTTTTCTTGCCAAGTACCAAAGCCAGACAAAGGTAAAAGCTGATTGGACATACATTTCCAAAAGCAAGATCTGACCTGTTGCAGTTGCTTGCAGGGTTTAACTGGTGATAACTATGGCCTAGCAGTTGACATTGAGGGTCAAAATCTCTGCGGGGTTCTCAGTGCAGACATCTCCCTATGTCTGACAATTGTGATCTCAACCTCTGACATGCAATCAAGGTATTAACCATTTCACTGGAAGATGAACAATTTATTTACTCCTTGGAGTTTTGGTCTATGTTAAGGAAAGAAACTCAGCTCATACTTACTTCTCTCCTTCATAGACAACCAGAATGATTTTTATTAAGGAAATCATTAAGAAAAAATCTAAGTAAAACCTTTTTTCAAAAATCACTTTAATTTCATCTGCTGTGACTAGTGGTCAGATCAGCATTGCTCAGAGGACACACAAGCCTGCCTTGTAAATGAGTGTCAAGGATTTTTCCCTGAGCCAGCTCTTCCCAGATCCAGCGTCTGGTTTTCAACTTGTCAGCAAGTTTACAGTTTTGGTTTATTAGAGCATAAGGAGGTCAAGTGACCAGCCAGAGGTCTCCAGTGAGAGAAGCATAGCACTGAGTTTGAACCCAGGTTCCACTAGTTCCCAAACTTCTGCTATCTTATTTGGATGCTTCCCACCCATCAACCCTGCTCCTTCTGCCAATTCCCCAACCAAAAAACTGACCTGATGAGGTTTACAAGCAGGTGTTTTTAACATTCATCCAAAACATAGTGATTCTGGTGGGTTCAGTAAAACCTGAATCTGTGCTGAAACTGAACTTCGAGTGCACAGGATTAGGGGAACAGTACCCCCACAAAAGCCCATTTTGTGACCCACATCCAGCATTCTTATACACACATTCATGGACAGGAACACTTCTGTAGCATCTAAACAAGGGCTATCCTGAGCTGGTAATACCAAGAAGATGTCACTGCTCCCCAAACATGCCAAGTCCAAGATGAGTCAGTATCCCAGAAAATGCTGGAGAAATACACATTTTCTCTTTTTCTTGGGAAGCATGTGTCTCCTATTGCACTTGAGATCATTCATTAGCCAAATGCCTGCTTTTTTGTGTCTAACTGCTCATCATTGCTCAGCTCTGACCTGCACCCTGGTGTTTCCCTCTTTCTCAGAGCCACAAGTCAGCTCATTACAGGCCCAGGCCGAGTTGCTTGTGCACTCAGTAAGAGCTTTTAAATCTGAAAATTCAAATGGAATAGAATAAGTTAAAAAATCATTGTTACTATCATTTTTATTATTACTGAAATTGAGAAATTTAAGAGTAAATTCTGAAAATGTAAAAATCTTTTGCTACCTTGGCAGTGAACACAAAATCAGACTGAGAAACAAAGAAGTTGAAACAAAAACTAAGGTTCTTCTCATAAAAAACTTTGCAGTGTTGGATAACTCACAGCCTTTCTCTGTGCTTCAGCTTCCTCTCCTATAAAGTGGAGCTATTGAAAAATGCCTGACTTCGCCAAAAACCGAGGGTTTCTTTCAGGAAATGAGGACTGTATTAGATATAACTCTGAAAGTTTACTGGCTTTGGAGGACTCCCTCAAAATCGAAACTGTATTCTATGGGGTTTAGGGTTTTGTGACTATCTAATTAATGACTTGATTGTGTACATGTCCAGTGAGAAGAGCAACTGTTAATAAAATGAAAATGGTTATGGGCACAACAAAGATACTGCTCTTCACACTGAGCCATAGTCCATGAGGTTATGGAGAGTCCATCCTGGCCTCCATCTCCATCATTGCAACTGTGTGCAGAGCTGGGCTTCAATGCCATACAGGGAGCTGCTCCAGCTTAGGAAACAAAACTACAGATCCAGTTTTGTGATAGAATTTAATTGAAAGAGGAAACTCAAGATAGAACTTTACCACAAAAAAAAAAAAAAAGGACTAGCATTTGCTAAATAACAACATTGTGTATGTTATGGCTTTCTACTGAATCTGAATCTTATAAGGAAGGCTGTCCAGAGCTGCTCTCCTGAATGGAGATGAACCATCTGTGGTGGTTTAATCCACCTTTTAGCGTTCTGGGGGCAGGTTCAATAAAAGTGACGGAAAACTGAATAGCATGTTAAGCAGGTGAACAATTTATTACAAGGAATTTGAATTAGAGAGGTAGGGGTAACCCACCGAAGACCCCAGAATTACATTGGAATGGACTGCCCAGGGAGGTGGTGGAGTCACCATCCCTGGATGTGTTTAAAAAAAGGCTGGACGTGGCACTTGGTGACATAGTCTAGTCTAGTTGAGGTTCTAGGGTAAGGGTTGGACGAGATGATCTTGAAGGTCTCTTCCAACCTAGTGATTCTGTGATTCTGTGATTCTGTGATTGAGGGACCCCCAACACGCAAGAAAAAAACACACAAAAAGGAAAAAAAACCCAACAAAACAAACAAACAAACAAAACAAAAGAAAAACAAACAAAACAAAACAAAACAAAACAAAACAAAA
>VXBA01003013.1:183631-241832 GCA_013399895.1 Serilophus lunatus | reverse complement strand
GCAGCCCACCACCCCGGTCCCGGCCGGGGGCAACCCCCCTGCCCTGCCCGGGATAGGGCTGCCTTCATCTCAGCTTCCCCCCCCCTCCCCCAGCTTAAGGAAAACAGCTTTGAGGAAAATTGAATTTTAACTCAGGTAAGTGGATTGCTCTCTTACACTCCCCTTCAAAAGCCTTGTTTTTCAAACGGCTACACCATCACAGTAGAAATGTCAGTGCTGGGTAATCTGAAAAATTCTGCCTGGGACCACCTTTATGATTGTGAATCGATTTGGAGTTTATCAAGGACGGACATGTGGCTTCAGAGATTCCTCCTGAAAAGCCATTACAGCTGTCATTAACAATCCCCTTGTGTTATTCATCGTTGAGTTCACATTTTTGTCTGAAGCACTTTCTATTAGACTCTCTTCTAAAAATGCTCCACTGCAAAAGAAGAAAAAAAATTCATGGTCATTTTCATATCCTTGTATGATACCAGATGTAAGAGTGCCTGAGACAGAGACTCATCCTGCCCCAACTACCGAATGATTTACACCAAAAAAACCTGTCCCTAACAAGGGTATAAGGGACAGCATCAGAGTGCTCTTTCCCTGACAATACAGATCCAAAAGTGATTCTCAAGTGACAAAGTATTAAGGCATGTAAAACATATAATTCAGTCTATTCCTATTAAGTATATCTTCAGAAAACTCCATAAAAGAGTCTGGTGCAATAAACATTTGAAGAAAAGTACAAAGATTAGTGTCTACAGAACCATTGTACTGTCTACTCTTTTATATGGGTCTGAATCATGGGTTATCTACCGCCGTCACCTGCGACTCCTCGAACGCTTCCATCAGCGCTGCCTCCTTACAACCCTAAACATCCACTGGACTGACTACGTGACTAATGTTACTGTCCTTGAACAAGCAGGGGTCACCAGTATTGAGGCCATGCTGCTGAGGGTGCAGCTGTGCTGGGCAGGGCACGTCTCCAGGATGGAGGAACATTGCCTCTCTAACATTGTGCTCTACGGTGAACTCACCACCGGCTGCCGCAACAGAGGAGCCCCAAAGAGGAGATACAAGGACTCCCTGAAACAACATCCCAGTGTTGGTCATATTGACTGCCATCAGTGGTCCACTCTGGCCTCCAGCTGAGAGACATGGAGACACACCATCCATAATGCTGCTGCCCCCTTTGAGAATGCAGGTAGAATCAGTCTCAAGGAGGAAAGACAAAACAGAAAAGCCTGTGCCTCACCGATACTGCCTAAGGAGACTTTCCACTGTGCCTTTTGCAACCGGACTTGCCTGTCCCACCTTTTTAGCCATCAGCACGCTTGCAGCAAGCATGGGTAGAGCCCTTCCCATATTTTTGTTCACGAAGCCTAGCCATGAAATGAAGTACAATTATTTTTTAAAATAAAAATCAACAAACAAAACCAACCAATCAAACAAAAAAACCCCCACCAAAAACTCACCAAAAATACAAAAAATAAACAGATAAAACCTCCCAAATATATTTAAATTTCTGAGGTTTCTTTTATTGGTTAAATCCAAACAGAAGATCTTGTTCTACTTTGTCACAGCCCTTCAAAATCACAAAGCATTTACCATTTTTCTTAATCTCCCCCACATCATGAGCTATAGCTCTCAGGTCAAGTCTTTTCCAGATCACCCCCTTCTCAGTCTCTCTGGTTTGGAAGACAGAACAGGCAGCCCTCTCTCTATTGCAATATGCTCCCACAAGATTATTCAGAACAAAATAATTCCTAGTCTGTATTGCACAGCAGAAAAAAATTTATTGATTTCATGGCAGTTTTCAAACTGGCACATGCGAGAACTGTGTATAGAGCAGCAGCATCACTTCATTGACCCAAGCTAGGAAGGTATGTGGTTGAGGCAGATGGGTCTTGTTAGTAGCAATGCTCAGCAAAAAAAAAGGCAGTTGTGTATTCCCTTTGAAACAAGCAAGTTTGAAGTGTAAAACACCTTGTAAAGTAAAGCCTTAGAAGCAGAAAGTGCCTAAAAAGGCTCACTGTTTGACATTGCTGAGTTTTGAATTACAAATAAAAAAATCCAGGTCTCTCTCCAACCCAGAAAGCAGAAACTTTGCATATGCTTTGGCCTGTTTCTCTGTGAGCCACATAGTGGGAGTTATGTGGTGCATGACCTCACGTTGCTCCTACCTGTCTTCTGCTTTAGTTTAAAAAAAATAAAAAATAAACCAGTATGTTTCTTTTGAGATCATCTTGGGAGTTTGAAATACAGATTTTGGGATGAGAAAAAAATCTGTCCTTTTCCTAACTACAGCATATTTTTCTCTGCAGAGGAAGTGAACACTAGCCAAAAAGAAAAAATATAATCCACGAGTTCCTGTATTTTAACTGTCTCTCATCTTGAAGCAATAAACAAAGGTTAATCAAATACTTACTAGCTGAGTAAATATTTTTGCTCTGATGTATAAACCAACCTAGGTCAGATTTTCATGTTTTGGCTCTATATTAGTATGTCTTTTCAAAGTTGGTAGATTTAAAATTATTCTTTTCCATCTTAACTCCATATGCTAAATCAAGAAACTATGCATATATATATATACACATATGTATATACAGATACTTTATATACATTGTTTTTTACAGACCCTCCAAGAATTCTTTCTTTTTCTTCTAAAAATCCCCAGCAGTGTGTTCGTGAAAGTGTCCCTGAGGACAATGAAAAGATCAAAATGCATTTAACAGAGGTCAGTATATTCCAACAAGGTAACACACTCCTGCTGCCTACAAACTAGGTGGAAGGATCTTTCCAGCCCACCTTACAGAGAGTGGGGACATATCAAAAGCTCCATTTAGGCAACATGCTCCCATAAAATCTTCCTTATTTTGCATATTAATTCCTTCTCGTTTTCAGCAAGCTCAAGTCCTGTATCACTCATATCACATGCCAGCATTACAGAGAGTCTCACGCTGTACTTACTGTCAGAACTATTCATTTGCTCCAGCTCTGAAAAGGTTGTGGTTTAAGCCTTCAGCTCCATTTCAACATTCCTTTCAAATTTCTCCATTGCTTCAGAAAGGTTTTAAAGGCTCCAGAGGGCATGACTCCACATTTTCTCAAAAGCCATAGAGAAGGGAATAGAGAAGTAACTGTCTGCTTTCTCAGGGACTCCCAAAGACCTAACCTGCCAGGCAGCAGTCACACTGCCACTGCTCTATCTGGAGAAAGCACCAAACAATGACAATCACAGAATATTCTGAGTTAGAAGAGACCCACAAGGATCATCAAGTCCAACTCTTAAGTGAATGGCCCATACATGGATTGAATCCACAGTCTCGGTGTTATTAGCACTCTGCTCTAACCAAATGAGCTACTATCTTCCATCATGATTATATATGCCTTCCAAAGCTGTGGTTCTCAGTCCTACAAAATTTATGGCCGTGCTTTGAAAGTGTTCAAAGGCAACAGTCTCAGATTTGTTCCAAGGTCTCTCCATACTTCATAGAATCACATATATTGTGGTTGGGCTGATCTGCTTTCAGATAATGGTTCTGCTGTTACCTTTGCTTTAGACAAGTGATCACTTTATGTCCTGAAAAATACGTAGCAGACCAGAGATTACTTCTAGGAGCCATATCTGCCTTCTGATCTTCTAAGACTCCATTTCCTTATGGGAAAGAAGAGTATTTGTAGGCATAAAAAGAAGTCTTTCCTCTTCCCTGCAATCATTACTAAAATGTATAGCAGTACTACAGATAGCAACAGACTCCAGCTTCCCTAGGAAGTGAAGTATGAAGCATGAAGCTCTGCTTGAACTTTTTCATAGGGGAGCCTCTCTGAGGCTTGTCAGGCAGTAGAAGCAGTTCTAGGAGCAGTTAGAAACTCAACTTAGATGTGCAAGAAAAGGCTTGGATCCAAGGCACTGACAGTAGCTAATTTCAAAATGCTTCAGTTATGTGTCCAAAGTTATCTCCACAGGATCTTCTCTGAATTTTACTGTATGGCTGTGATTTCCTTCTGTTGCTGCTCATCAAAATGATAACAAACAGACACTTTTTTGCAGTCCTGCAATTACACCTGTCTCATCTAGCAATTTCCTGGGGCATATTTTAGTTTAGATATCTCTCTGGTGAGGTGACGCTTTTCCCCACACAATCCCCTCACATATATCTCCTTTCACAAACATCTTAGATACTCTTCATCTTTTCGTTTCTTACTTTAATCCTTGAAATTCCCTTTATATGTCCTCTTTAAGGAGGTCTGTTTCTCAAAGCCACTAGAAGACTTTTGCCAAACATTGGCCCATTAACGAGGTTCAGCACAGTCCTTCTTGCATTTCAGCTCCCACTGTGGTAAGTGCTGAAGCCCCAATGTCATGACACATTGGTTCTAAGTAGAGTATGTGGTATGATGCTGAATAAGGAAATATTTTTTCCTCAGCTGTGCCTTTTGCTTCAGTTGGTATCCCCCATTCTCTCACAGCACAGCTTGGAATTATGCATACAAGGGCTTGCTTTAGACCTTAATCCCACAGTGAGAACCTCCAAAGGGCAACACTGGCAATACTAGTCTGTGCTGAGTACAAATGCATGCATATCTCCTCCCAAGGTGCCTCAGCATCTTCCATTTACTGTAAAAAAAAAATGATACATACTAGGAGGTTTACAGTAATTTAATACAAAGCAGTTATCAGCTTCTAAAGGAATATTAAATCAAACTCATTGCAGTGTTGAAAGTGGATGGAAATAATAGATCCAAGTTGTATCCAGCAGATGTTGTAGAATAGTACAACTCTACTTTGCGCTGCCTGATACTCAAGATGCTTTTGCTTGGCAATTTAGCCTGTAAACAAACCAGTGTCATTTGGCACACTCAGAGATGTTTTAGGCACAGAAAGAACTGCTGTGAGAACAAGGCACACAAACATATAAAGCAATGCAAATAGTATTATATTCCTCTTTGGCCACCTGTATTTTTCAGCCCTTACTAAAAGGACAAACAAGTTGTCATTTATCTTCTGCACATACCTGAATTATAAAGTTCTACACGTACCAAATGTTCAATTAAAGCTGGATTTTGTGTACAAAGCGCAAAGGAGAGCAATGTGGTTTCCTACAGCTTTCTTTGTGCACTTCTGCTGAAATCAAGCCCTTCCAATCAGGAGACTATTGAGTGAAGCAGAAAAACAGAGTCTATTTTTGTCAAGTAGGAGGTTCTGCCACCACTTCTCAGAAGGGGGCAGGGGTCTGTGAGTGACCTGCACAGCTAGCAGCAGTAGCCCATGCAGAAGGCAAAAGCCCACACAGGCTTCCAAAACAGTCACCTCACAAGGGAGTTTCACTCCCAAGGAAGGAGGGAGCCCCAGTGACTTCTTGGCAGCTGGAATGTGTCATCTTCAATACACATACTGAAAACTCTTCATCCTGACCCAAAAACATATTTTGCCTTTTAAGACAGAAAAAAAGTAGGGAATGGCATTGATATAAACATGATAAAGATGATCGTTTTCAGAGACAGCTGTGTGTTATGTTAATCTGAATGCACCCGTAGTCTATATCTACAGGACTTAATCCAAGCTATGCAAAATCTATGCGCCGTGACTGAGTCTCAAGGGATTATGTTTCAGCCCTGCAAAACCTATAGATCATCATTGAATCCCAAAAGACCGTGTTTCGTAATTCTGCACACACCCTCACTAGAGAAGAGGTGAAGGCAATGAAGGCAATGGTTACGAGACAGAAAAGGCCTCCTACAGGGATCAGGTCTAGAAAAGAAGTGTAGTGAGAGTTACGCCTTGCAGCAATGAAGATGTAATTAATGTACAATAATTAATTAGGTGATAAAAAATATAGGCAGATAAGACAGAGGCAGAAGTCAGAAAGCACTTAGCATTGAAGTAAAGTACCCTTTTAAGAGCTGTTGAAAAAAAAAAGTGCACAGTATTGTTATATTTAGATACTATATCGAAACACTAGAGATTCATCTGCAAAACTGCAATAATAGGAAAATCCAAGAATTTGAATTCATTGGCCTGATTTTCAAAAATGGGTTTCATTGAAAACTACAAAGAAGAGCTATAAAATAAGCTTTTTGGAAGGTCTTACCCTTACTAAATAAATATAATAGGATGAACAAGAGTTTATCACCCTTTTTCTATATTCCAGGCCCACAGTGAGTATAAAGAAATCCATATTAGATTATGCCCAAAGGATTATTCCTTCTAATGTTAGCTGTGAACAGTATGTTTTTTTTAAACCCTGAATAAGAGAGGGCAAAGTGCACTGTATGCCTCAAACACACACTGCTTGCTGAAAAAAACAAACTCCATTAGCATTGTTATATCTAAACCAAGTCCAGGCAACTTGTGAGAAACAAATCAGAACTTGCCCACCATCATTAAAGTTGGGATGCCCTGCCCCAAAATGTCTGAAAAAATCCTCATTTTGATCCAAACCAGTTAGGTGGCTCCCACATCTACACGTTTCATAGTTTGGTTTCAGGTTTTAGCTTCAGGGGCTTCCCACTGCTGTCAGGAAGTTCAGAACATAACAACATCTCAAACATGCCATGAGAACCTGAGGGGATAGGACATGGAAGCAGCTCAGAGGACCATGTATGATGGCAGTAAAACAGCTACGGCAACCTGGTTTTGTGCAGAGGAGCATGAGACCAATGGTTCTGGACCACAGAGGGCCCTGCATCCAGTGCTGCACCACAGCACCAGCCACCACTGCCACCACCACTGTCATCACCATCCCTTGCTCTGAAGTCACACCAATGCTGAAAGCACTGCCAAAGCCACAGGCAGGCCCTGCCATGACCCTAACAAGCAGAATTAAAATAAGTCTGGGACTGAACTAACTGCACCAGGAGCACAGAAGCATCCTCTAACCAAGGCTATTCAAATCTGTTACTGCCACGAGCTGCTACACAACTTTCATGATGCTCAGTGGGGTTTTTTTAGCTCTTTGTTTTTCCCCTTCCTGGTTGGCTGTCAGGAGCCAGACCAAGACTGCTGGCCCCCTGGCCAGCCTGCTCCAGAGCTTTTGCACAGGGTGCTGTGGGCTTTCTGCTCTGCCTGTGAGCACATGTGTACCTCTGCTGCTGTGTGCATCTCTTGTGTGAACATTGGAGGAGAAGTAGGCAGTCCCAAGACTTTTTATGCCCAAACTTACTTTTTGTAACGGGTTTAAAGCGTTCATGTTTTTTGCTGCTGAAATTCCTGGTAGTGAATTTTTAACAACCAGTACTGCTCTCTTTTAATGTGTACATTTCAGCTAAACCATTTCCTTTTCTGTTGTTGTCTTTGCCTTCTGCAGGTTTCATAGTTACCTGGTTCATTCTGATGCTGACTACTCAACTACAATTTCACACCATTTTGTTTTCAGATCTGTCCTGTGTTTTGCTGGTAAAGTCTCATTGCCAACCACAATGTCCTAACCCTACACGCTACTCACATTTAAAACGGGAAAGACTGAAGAATTATTTTTTTTTTCAATCTTTCTGTTTCAGTTCTGGAAACTTGAAAAAAATGCAGAAGAAGCAGCAAAATTTGCAAGAAGAACGAGTTGAAGGGAGGCCCAAGGAGCCCTTAGATGGGTGGGGCTGCAACTCCGAGTGCAGTTACATCTTAATAACTGCCTCAATAGGGAGAGTTAGTTTATTTTTACAAAAAATGAATCATATCTGAACACCATTATCAAACATGCCACAACTGATACATCTCCAGCACACCTTCAGAGAAATCTGCCTGTCTACTTTTGATAATGCAAAGTTGCCTAGCAGGTCCCTAAGTGGGCCTGTCTCATGCCTGGCGGAGCAACAGGAGAACTCTCGCAGGGCTCGCAGGGCTCTGTGCCAGCTGGCAGTGATTCAATCTAATAATCCCATACAGCACTTTCCTACCCCTGCAGGGTGTTGTAAGGCTTCATTAGCAAAGGCTGGTAAAGCATTATGAGTGCTTAAATAAAAGGGACCAATTTAATGTTAAATATTTTTTTAAATGTTAAACATTTTTTCATCATGCAAAACTTACAGTTCCATCTCAGAAAAGTAAGCTGTCACCTCCTGCTGCCACCTCTGGTAAGGAGACACCGTCCATTGACAATAGTATCAACGTCATGATCTATGAATAGGATTGCCTGGAGGGTTCTGAAAGCAACACAGGTTTCCTTCACAATTAAAGGGGCATTTCATTGATTTCTTAACAGAAATCCTAATTTTCTTCACTGGCAAGACTATAGCAGCTAAAACTATAAGCAGGCCAGTCATGTATTTTATCAGGATATTTGATTCAATTACATTAAAACCTTTAAAAAGAGTCATAAAAAAGGTAACAAAAAAGTATGTAAGAAGGCTATATTTTACCATAAGTGAAAACTATTGCCATTGCTTTTAATATAACAATTCACACCAAGCAGCAGAAAGCTTTTACTGCTATATTAAATGGATGAATGACAGTTTAAATTAAAAGAATAAATCAACTGCTAGCTGTGCAAACTTTCTAGCACTACATCATGAAGGCAATATATCTAGAGACAAAAAGGAACTTTTTGTCCAGAAAATCAGTTCTGAGGATGAGAGGAAGTCTCCTACAGACTATGATCCTGAAAAACAATCACTTTTGATTGTAGCCTCAGGAAAAAAAAAAAAAAAAAGCGAGAATATTTTCAGAAAGTAGATCTGACAAATTAAGAAAATCATTCTAGCACCAAAAAAGAACAATTCATTGTACTACCATTTAAATGTGTTAGACATTACTGCTATAAATTTTATCAACTTGTATCCATCCATTTCCAAATACTCACCTAAGTACACTAACTTTTGCATTCCATAGTATGAAGACCTTTAAGGTTATAAAACCAGATTTGGAGACAATACATTCCAACACCAGTTGGAGACAATACCTTCCTCAAGAAGGACAGTTCTGAGGGAGCTGGCGGCAAAGTTGCTGAAGCACTATCCATCATTTTTGAAAAACCGTGGCATGCAGGTAAAGTTCCAGATGACTGGAAAAGAGGAAATAAACCCCTCATTTTTAAAAGGAAAGCAGAAGACCCCACGAACTGCAGACCAGTCAGTCTCACCTATGTGCCAGTCAAGATCACCATGTAGAATCTCCTGGAAACTATGCTAAGGCACATAGAAAACAAATTATTGGTAACAGCCAATATGGCTTTACAGAAGGGAAATCATTCCTGAAAAATCTGGTGACCTTCTCTGATGGGGCTGCAGAAGTGGTGGTAGGGGCAGAGCAACTGACATGCTCTTCCTGGGCTTATGCAAGGTCCTGAACACTGTCCCACATGGCATCCTAGTGTCCAAATTGGACAGGTGTGGATCTGATGGGTGGCCCACTCAGTGGGTAAAGAACTGGCTACGTGGTCACACAGAAGGAGCTGTGGTCAAGGGTTTTCCACGTGCAGATCACTAATGAGTGGTGTCCCTCAGGGGTCGATACCAGGGCCGATACTGTTGAATATCTTTGTCAGTGACAGGGACAGTGGGATCAAGGGTAGCCTCAGCAAGTTCACTGACAACACCAAGCTGTGTGGTGCAGTTGACACACTGGAGGGAAGGGATGCCACCCGGGCGAGCCTTGACAGGCTTGAGGGGTGGGCTGCTGCAAATCTCATGAAGTTCAGCAAGGCCGAGTACCAGGTCCTACACCTACAAATCCCAGGCACACCTACAGCTTGTGGGGAGAAGTGATTGAGAGCAGCCCTGCAGACAAGGACTTGGAGGTGATGGTTCATGAAAAACCCAATATGAGCTGGTCATGTATGCTCATGGCCCAGAAAGCCAATTGTATCCTGGGCTGTATAAAAAAGCAGTGTGGCCAGCAGAACCCACTTTGAGTACTGCATACATTTCAAATGTCCTCAACATAAGAAGGACATGGAATTTTTGAAGCATGTCCAAAGAAGGGCCACAAATTGATAAGAGGGCTGGAACATCTCCTCTTTGAAGACAAGCTGAGAAAGTTGGTGTTGTTCAGCCTGGAGAAGAGGGGGTTTTGTGGACACGTCATAGCAGCATTCCAGTATCTGAAGGGGGCCTAGAGGAAAGCCAGAGGGGGACTCTGTTAATAAGCTGTAGTGATAGGACAAGGAATAATGGGTACAGACTTAAAGAGGGAAAATTTAGTCTAAATATTAGGAAGAAAATCTTTACTGTAAAAGTGGTGAGATACTGAAACAGGTTGCCAAGGGATGTTGTGGATGCAATAATCCTGGCAGTGTTCAAGGCCAGACTGTACAAGTCCTTAAGCAACCTGGTCTAGTGAGAGGTGTTCCTGCCTATAACAAGAGGGCTGGGACTACATCATATTTAAGGTGCCTTCCAACCCTTAATATTCTATGATTTACATCTGCAGGGATGGCCAGACAGCTGTGTTGAGTCAGGGAGCTGCAGAAGCATGGAATCATAGAATCACTGAGGTTGGATAAAACCTCAAAGATAATCAGTTCCAACTATTAACCCAGAATCAGTCTTAATAAATCCCCAAGTGCCACATGTTTTAAATGTCTGCAGGTACGGCAACTCCACCGCTTCCCTAGGCAGACTGTTCCAATGTCTGGACTGTTCCAATTTCTTCCCTTTCAGAGAAGAAATTTTTCCTAATATCCAATCTAAACCTCCTCTGGTGCAACTTGAGGCCATTACCTCAATGGTTGAAGCACACAGGACTGCCCCATGCTGAAGAGGACAAGCAAGGCACAGAAGAGCACTATTTTGGAATGCAGAGGCGTGGCCATGTTCCTCTTCCTGTAGTCTCTCTCTTGTTCTGCCATCCATCACTCAATCAATCATCTTAATGAATTTTGCCATTAAGTGCAGGGGCTGTCCTTTCAAGGCCAAGCAACTACTAAGAAGAACCAGAAATGCTGACTCAATGAAGTTTACTGTAGCTGGCATTTCTGCTTCCTCTGATATTCTTAATAACTTGTCGAGTAAAAAGAAAGGAAACACCATTTTGTCAATATTTCTGACCCACACTTCAGCAGCCAGGATGGCTTTCATAGAGCACAGTCTGAGATGGGTTAAGTCCAGACAAACAGTAAGGCTGGTTTAGAAACACAGGTTTTGGGAACATTCGTTCTGCAGCTGAAAATACTGCACACAGTTTCTCTCTCTGTCAGCCAGGCTGTCTTCTTCTTCCTCACTCAGACACTCAGACACTCTGACTTTTTTTTTCACCCCGAACACTTTTATCATGGTTTTATGCAGTAAAAGCATGTCAAACAGAGTAGTTATCACTTGACTACTCAATATCTAAGTTGGACGGTTGAGTCAAGTATCTCGTTTTCTTAATTATAGCAAACTTTATATAAACATCTGCTGGCAAATACCAGGCTTGTGTGCCAGCAGGAAGCACACCATAAATGACAGGAGAATAACCTGGGGTAACAAAATAAAAGCAGTTGCTCATCTCAACTTGCTATTCTTCTGAATATTTTCATTCTTGAGTGATTTAGACAAGCATTTTTGATATTCAACCAGAAGTCTGTGTATCATTGGGATGTTTTACTTTGTTACTACTCCATACTGGACACTCAAACAGTATTTTTATCTTACATCTGCTTTCTCAAGGAATTCTGTCATCGACATTGCACCAATACCTTCTTGCATAAAACATAGCCAGCAAGACCTTAACCTGAGAGAAAAACATAGTTAATTTAGTATCCATGCGCTTCAATTTGGCCTTCTTTTTGCTCACAGAAGTCTCTCTTAGGTACAAGCGTGCTCATTTTATGGCAGACTAGCCAATCAAGAATTTTTTCCTTTATGAAATGCCCCATACCATATGTATCAGCCTCCAGGCACTTCCTTTAGACAAAACCAAGCATTTTTACTTGAAAGAGGAACATTGTTCTTTACCCTCTGCCAGTTAGATGCTGAAGGTCTCTACCATGTCTGTACCCAGCTATCGTTCTTGACTTTTCCTTCCAAGAGGAGACCTTAGACTTCCAGCGTGAGTAGGCATAAGTGGCAAAACTGTTCCTGACATATCTACCTTTTGGAAAAGTTGTAAGTCAAGATGGAAAGAGCTAAAGCTTGGTCTCTCTTACGTGCTTTGGTCATCATAGGACAAGGTTTGTGACCTGCATGGCTGAAGTCCATGATGCTGCAGAAACTGGGTGCCAGTGCAGCAGTAGGTGACTTTGAGCAGAGCGCTCACAGGATTCATCAAATCTTCAGTAGAAGGGTCATCAGAAAAGTAGATTTCAATCTATTTTGCGATTTCTCTTTTCTCCCTTCATCATCCTTGGTGGCAGCCATGTCGCTCTGAGCAACCAGTACACAAAGTATTAAGTCAACCTCATGCTAGTATTATGTTATGCTTTCTAGAATAATTAGTAGCAAAATTATTTTATCAATCCATTTTATCAATCTTTAAGTCTTACTCAGGATATCCTCATGCCTGGGTTTTTGTTTGTTTGTTTGTTTGGGGGGGGGGGGTGGGGAGGCGTATTTCTGGTTTGATTTGGTTGGTTGGTTTTTCTCTGTTTTTTTGGGGCATTAATTGGGGGTTTTTTTCAGTAAGATGATGCTGTACAGCCTTAATTATTTTGAATCTCTGAAGGTTATTGTCATCTCAGCTCCTTATATCGGATCGACCTGCAGTCAACAATTCTTCTCAATGAACTCACTGGTATTTTTGCCTTGTAACACATGCATCCTGTGTAAACCCCTCATTACTCCTTTTTGGCTCAATCCTGCCTCTCCTCTGGTGAATCTTTTCCTGCCTTTCCAGTAGAAACAGGAGGCAGATACTGACATATCTACCAAATTTAGCATCAAATGGTTCTCTTTTCTTTATCAAAGATAGCTATGGGCTTGAAGTACAGAGATTCTCCCTGATGGAGGTGTACAGGTTCCTTGGAGAATGGGATGGCCATTGTACATTTTGCCCAGATCACTCTGGGACATGGCTTATTCACAGGACTGTCTCTGTGGCCTACATGGGGGAGAAGGGGATATGAGGTCCCTCATT
The DNA here is from genome assembly GCA_013399895.1 of Serilophus lunatus. Taxonomy (NCBI): domain Eukaryota; kingdom Metazoa; phylum Chordata; class Aves; order Passeriformes; family Eurylaimidae; genus Serilophus; species Serilophus lunatus. The sequence continues at coordinate 228,859 of VXBA01003013.1, read as the reverse complement.
GCTCAATTTCCTGACTTGTTTTTATCCCATTTTATAAATCTAAGTGAAATTTACTGACTTTCTGCAACTTTCATCATAGTTTACCCTTGATAAAATCTGTTAATGTTACAAAAAAAATGTAATCATATTCACTAAGCATGTGACTAGCAATACACAGCAATATTTAATTATAACATATCCAGCTGTTTCTAACAGCATTGCATGATGTTCCGAGGAAGAGCTGCAGCAATACATGCAATTCTTACTCTGGTGTAACCTGGTTGTATTCCTCATGGTAGGTAACCTCTCTTAGTATTTTGTCCGCTAGAATTACAGGTTGGAGTTGATGACCTCAAAGGTCTTTTTCAACCTCGTTCATTCTTTAATTCATTGAATCACAAAGCGATTTGGGTTGGAAAGGGACCTTAAAGATCAACTTGCTCCAACTCTCTTGCCCTGGGCAGGGAACCTTTCTCTAGACCAGGTTATTCAGAGCCCCTTCCAGCTTGATCCTGAACACTTATAATAAAGAATTCCTTTCTGCTATCTAATCTAATCCTGCCTTCCTTCATCTTAAGGCCATTCACTATATGCTCTCGGGAAAAGTCCCCCTCCAGATGTCTTGCACTTCCCTTTAAGTACTTCCCTTTAAGTACTGGAAGGCTAAGTAATTACAATATTAACAGTTTAGAATAATATTAAAAACAAAAATAACAAGAAAACAGTCTTGACAGAATAAAACCTATGACATTTCTGAGAGTCTCTTCGGTCACCCACAAGGGAGGAACATTTTGTTGTTTGGTATGGCTTAATGATGGCCCCAAAAGATCTAATTTCATAGGTTCACAGAGTATGCCAAGTTGGAAGGGACTCACAAGCATCATCTAATCCAACTCCTTGCTGGGACTGTTCCCAAGTCACACCCCATGCCTGAGAGCATTGTTCAAATGCTTCCTGAATTCTGTCAGGTTTGGTACTGTGATCACTTCCATGGGGAGCCTGTTCCAGTGTTCGACCACCCTCTGAGTGAAGAATCTTTATTTAATATCCAACCTAAAGCTCCCTGACACAACTTCAGGCCTTTCCCTCAGGTCCTGTCAGTGGTCACCACAGAGAAGAGATCAGTGTCTGTCCCCCTCTTCCACTCCCAAGGAAGTTGTAGACTCCAATCACAGAATTACACAGAATTAAGTGGGTTGGAAAAGAGATCATCAAGTCCAACATATTACCTAACACCATCTCATCCACTAAACCATGGCACTACTTGCCACATCCGGTCTTTTTTTTAACACTTCTAGGAATGGTGACCCCCCAACCTCCCTACACAGCCCATTCCAATGGGCAATCACTCTTTCTGTGAAGAATTTTTTCCTAACATCCAGCCTCAACTTTCCCTGGAACAGCTTGAGACTGTGTCCTCTTGTTGTGTTACTGGTTGCCTGGGGGAAGAGACTGAGCCTCAGCTGGCTACAACCTCCTCTCTAGCAGTTTAGAGAGCAATGTCTCCCCTGAGCCTCCTCTTCTCCAAGCTAAACAATCCCAGTTCCCTCGGCCAGTCTTTACAGGGCTTGTGTTCCAGACCACTCACTAGCCTTGTTGCCCTTCTCTGGACTTGTTCAAGCACTTCAACATCTTTCTCAAATTGAAGGGGCCAGAACTGGGCACAGCACTCAAGGTGCAGTCTAACTAGTTCTAAGTGCAGGGGAAGAATGACTTCCCTCATCTTGCTGGACACACTATTCCTGATACAGGCCAGGATGCCATTGGCCTCCTTTGCCACCTGGGCACACTGCTGGCTCCTGTTTAGCCAGCTGTTGACCAGTACCCCCAGACCCCTTTCTGCCTGATCACTCTGCAGCCACTCTGTCCCCAGCCTGTAGCACTGTATGGGATTATTGTCGCCAAAATGCAGGACCTGGCACTTAGACTTGTTGAATCTCATGCCATTGGGTCCTGCTCATCTATCCAGCCTGTAAAGGTCCCTCTGCAGACCCCTCCTGCCCTCTAACAGGTTGACAGTTGATCTCATCTGCAAACTTACTAATGGTGGACTCAGTCCTCTCGTCCAGATCATTAATAAAGACATTAAATAGGACTGGGCCCAACGCTGAGCCCTAGGGGACACTAGCAGCCAACTGGATGCAGCACCATTCACCACCACTCTCTGGCCTGGCCATCCAGCCAGTTCTTAACCCAGCTCAGAGTGCACCTACCCAGGCCATGGGCTGCCAGCTTTGCCAGGAGTTTGCTATGGAGGATGTTGTCAAAGGCTTTGCTGAAGTACAGGTAGACGCACCCACAGCCTTCCCACATCCACCAGGTGGGTGACCTGGTCATAAAAAGAGATCAGGTTGGTCAGGCAGGAACTGTCCCTTATAAATCAGTGCTGGCTGGGTCTGATCCCTTGGCCATTCTTTAGATCCTGTATGATTGCACTCAAGATGATCTGTCCCATAATCTTGCCTGGCATCAAGGTCAGGCTGACGGGTCTGTAATTTTCTGGATTCTTATTCTGGCCTTTCTTGTGGATGGGCATCACATTGGCCACCTTCCAGTCACCTATGACCTCTACCATGAGCCAGGACTGTTGGTAAATGATGGACAGCAGCTTTGCAAGCTCATCTGCCAGCTCTCTCATCACCCTAGGCTGGATCCCATCTGGTCCCGTAGACTTATGAGGATCCAGGTGACTCAGCAGGTCTCCTAACTGCTTCCTCATGGATTTCGGAGGGATCTATGCTGCTCCCTCACTCCACCTACCAGCTCGGGAGGCCAGTTTTCCTGAAGACCGTCTGTCTTAATGCTGAAAATGGAGGCAAAGAAGGTGTTAAGTAGCTCTGCCTTTTCCTCATTTTTGGTTACTATATTCCTCTTCACATCCAATGAAGAGTGAAGGTTGTCCTTGCCCCTCTTTTTAACATGAATATATTTATAAAAATATTTTTTATTATCCTTCACAGAAGTCGTCAGTTTAAGTTCTACGGGGCTTTTGCCTCTCTAATTTTTTTCCTACACGACCTAGCAACATCTTCAAACATTTCCTGAGTTACCTCCCCCGCTTTCCAAAGGTGATACACCCCCTTTTTTTCCCTTAGTTTCTTCAAAAGCTCCTTGCTTATCCAGGCCAGTCATCTACCAGATCAGCTTACCTTTCCACCACATCGGGACAGCCTGCTCCTGTGCTTTAAGATTCTTTCTTCAAGTACATCCATCATTCCTGGACCCCTTTGCTTTTAAGGGCAATGAGTCTCCCCTGAGTCCCCTCTTCTCCAGGCTGGATAAACCAAGCTACCTCAGCTGCTACTCATGTCATATGGCTTCCCCTCAAGGCCCTTCACCATCTTCATTGCCCTTCTTTGAACAATCTCCAAGAGCTAAATGTCTTTCTTATATTGCAGTGCCCAAAGCTATCACAATATTCAAGGTGTGGCTGCTGCAGAGCAGAGTTGTAAAATCACCCCCCTTGACCAGCTGGTGATGCTTTGCCTGATGTACCCCAGGACATGGTTGGCCCTCCTGGCTGCCAGGACACTGCTGACTCTAATTCAACTTGCCCTCAACTAGGACCCTCATCTCCATTTCCAAGGCACTGTTTCCAGGATTGTTCCATCCCAAGTGCAGAATCTGACCTTTCCCCTTCTTGAACTTCATATGGTTGGTGATTGCCCAGTTCTCTAATTTGTTGAGGTCTCTCTGCAGGGCCTCCCTGCCTATGAGGTAATCAACAGCTCCTCCCAGTTTTGTCTCACCTGCAAATCTGGAAAGCACATGGAAAGCAATCAACCTGTAGAAACACGCAAGTAAAAAAATCAAGGAAAAGTTTGAATTCACCAGGTCTGCTACGTCCACAGTTCTTCAAAGTGGACAAGAAATAATTTCAGCCTCCTAAACCTGCACAGACTCCATCTATTGTGGGTGGAGAGAGAACTTTTAGTACGTAAAATAAGCAAATACCTAAGCAAAAGAGTTGAGTACCTTCACTAAAACACAATTTCACCCCTGCAGTCTCCTTTAATTGACTGAAGGGGCTTTGCTGTATGGCTTCCTTCAATTACCTGCCAGTCAGCTTAAAATGCTTTTTAAAACATTGTCCTGAATAAATGAGCCTCCAGATTAAATCCCTTTGATGAACACATAAACACACATTTGGATGAACAACTACAAATAACCTCATGAGCTTTATGCCTCCCTTCTTCTAAATTCCTTAATGTTTCAAGATTTTATTCCGGTAGCATTTCCCCACAGTAAAATACTCCATGATTTCATATAAAATCCAGTAGCCAATTATTTTTTCTGTGAAACCTGCAAAACACTACAATCAAATTGAATTACATTCATGTAGGTAATGGTGGTGATCTCCTTTAAAACATTTCTGTCCTTACTGTAAATTAGGTAACCTCCATGTAAAAAAAGAGAAAAATTCATATGCAAGAGCTGATATATGTCTAAGGTAGGTAAAAGCATGAGTACAGAATGTACTCAAGGGACTAATGAATGCAGAGCATATAAAATCTTTAGAGAATTTGTTTGGCCTCCACTCTGTGAAGGACAGAAAGGCTAAATAGCCTTAAGCAGTCTCCCTACTAAGGAAGGAAGACCATTTCAGCCTACGATTTTTTTTTAAATAGTGTATTGATCAAGCATTTAACTATCACCCATTGGTCAATAATTTATAACACTGGTTAGTGAACCTAACTGCTAAACTAGCTGTGGCAGAATCCTTATCCTGAATGTTAAAGGAAATTACGAAGGAGCAGAGCCATTGAATTCTGGTTGCACCAGAAGCCCAGAAGGCTCAAGTTCCTTCCCAATGAAAAGTGTATAAAGCTATTAGAGTTTAATCCTGTTACTTTATATTTAATTAAAAATGTCTTACGAGTGACGTGTTCACCTATTGCAACATGCAGAGGCTCAATATCCTCAGTGGAAAAAAAAAATTCTTGCAATGAAGCAGGAGAAAAAAACAACAACAAAAAAAGGAACTCTTACCATTCCCAAAAGCCATCTTCAGACACAAACATGTTTAGCTTTGCTCGGCCTAGCAGCAGAGAAAATCAGAGTTCCCACCAGAGCAAATGCTTTTGGCAGGGTGAGCTTCTACACAGTGAGGATGTTGAAGCATCAGCTGTCACTGAATAAGTGTAACATTCACTCATTGAACGTTAAAAAACCAGTGATCAAAACCAGTGCTATCTTTCACAGCTGTATTACAGCTTGGCATGGAACGAAAACACTTTAACTTTCATGTGATAGATCTCAGAAGGTAAAAAAAAAAAGCAAAGCTAAGCTGTCTGGATTTTTTTTTTTTTGCTTTCTGCTTTAGGCTCCTTGACCCCCTTTCCCCCCCTAATCACTTATTTACACAGACTCAGTATGCCCCAAGGATCAATTTTTGACAATGAAAGGAAAGCAGATTGCTGTGCCTTTGTGTTAAGAGTCTCCTGATATGTCAGGGACATTTACGACAAGTTCCCAATTATATTTTCAGACTTACATTCCACACTTCTCCTTTGTGTGCTTATTTATGGCTTTGCAAATGCAGTTTCACAGATCCACAACAAAACCTATAAATCCCTAGTGTTTTGCATTTCCAGTTGCTGTGAACTTGTGAAACTACATTAAAACATAACAAGAAAAGAACTCCTGCATTTCTAAGATATTAATCCAATGGTACACCAAGATTTGACCTTCATCTTGCATCATTTACAGCATTTCCAAAGCCCATTGATTTCAGCAGTGTGTCATGTCCCCCACACTATACCGATAAGTAATTTGAGCATGAAGCATCCTTACATCCTGTGACATGTGCTACACACTAGGTGATATTAGTGAATATGGCTACAGATCCTGAATCCTGCTGTTACTGATATCTGAAATGCAAAGAGTGCTCATTGCCACTGCACAACCCCAGTAAACCAAACCTCTAAGGATAAATGACTGCCAAGGCAAAGTAGGGGCCCTTTGAATGAGAGGCACTGTTCAAATTCAAAGCAGCACAAAAAAAAAAAAAAATAGAAAATTGTATGACACTGAAAAGGAGATAAAGAAACAAAATACATAAGTCTTGAATAAAAATTAAAACCTAATCACACTAGGCTGTGGCTGTGGATAGAACATTTCATTCCTTTTTTTGTATTCTGTTCAGTCAGGCAGGGATAAAAATGACCTTTCTTGCACCCATGTTTTCAGAAATCTGTTTCAAGCAGATGTTTATTTTATCTGACTGGATGTCAGCTTGCCTTCAGCACACATGATACCAGATGCTAAGGGCCGTACTCTGAAAAGTTAAGCCTGGGCAGTACAGCAAGTGTCTGTGTATAAGTGCTACAGCTTCTTCATCTCTAGAATCTTTCCATGCAATTTACTTCAGTAGAGGCTGCCAGTAAGCAGGAAAGCTGCCTGCCTGTTCCTTGGCTGCATTTGACATGTATTGCCAGAGAACTCTGGATATGGTTTGAAAGGTCCTGTTCTGGTCCCAGGCCACTGACCTCAGAGATGCCCTCAGACAACTTGTTGGTGTGGCCTTCCAACTTTGGCACTACACAAGATTTGATCTTCCCTTTCTCCTACTACAGTGAGGTTTTCTCAGTAATGAATAGGAGGTAAAACCAAGAGGGTTTCCTTCCTTTCAGCCCCACTGCAATAGAATCCAGGCATGTTTCCCATTGTGTTTTGTTCAGAGTCCAAACCCAGAGAAAGCTGTCTGCTGAAAGCAAAAGGGTATTTAGCTGTTTAGGTTTCCTGGTACCATGTATGAGACCACCTGAAATGGGCCACACAGAAAGATCTCTATGATTTAGTATCTTCTCTCTAACAGTAGTCAAAAGCTGGTGCTCATGGAAAGTGACAGATAAGGATGCATCAATAGGATACTTTATCCAACTAAAGTCACAAATCTGGTAACACATGGCTGAGGGCCACACAGTTAGGTGGGGATGATTCCTGTATATTGGGTATCCCTTGGTCCATTTCTCTGCCATTAACTTATTCAATCTCCAGACCTGAACTTACGATATTGTGTGTCATAGTGTTCACAGCTGAGTTATACAGCACTTGAGTAGACTAACAGCAAGTAGGTGAACGTTCACATTTTGGGCATTACCTCCCATCTGTTGTACACATGTCACCTGTTAATAAAGGTGCGTATAAAAGGAAGTTCTTGGAAAAAACAATGAATGTACATCAAAAGGTGAATGAATGGCACAAAGGAAAAAGGAGAAAATGAAGTATTGTCTATAATATAGCGCTGGCCTCTCACTTGCCTTTGATCCTAACTGAGAGGTATTGGAAAGCTATTAAAAAACAAGCTGCATCTTGTTTTGGTTTGATGATAATCATCAACATCATTATTTTCATTACTACTACTACTATTATTACTACTACTTCTATTATTACACCTAGAAATGTCTGCTTGGCTAGGATCAAAACTGTAGAACTTAACCATACTATATATCCTAACTGCTAAAACTTTAGTCAGCTGGCATCTTTCACACTTTCTTGAAGAAAAGGTAGTCATTTTGTTAGGAAACTTTAAATTTAGGATTACAAAGTATGAGGAGCATCATATGATAGAAGCGAAATGATTGAGGAATGGGAACGATGAGCTAATCAAAGAAGAGAATGTAAATTCCTAAAATCATATGGAAAACTTCAACTTTAAATCCACTACATATGGATGTTTATGAAACCTGAAACAGGTGAGAGTTATCACAGTGGATTTCCTTCTTCTTTTGTACTTACAAAGACCTTAGCTATCTTACTGTAACTACCTGTTACACTCTGTAGCTGGCAGTCCCAGCTACAAAATGCCAGCAAGCAGAAAGGTGGAATGAAAGAGAGGCTTTACTGACTTCAAGTAAGTGAGTAGAAGAAGAGTCAGAGAGAGACATCTGCCACTCCTAATCCACTTACTAGTCAGGATTTTGGCTTTGAGGAGATTTCTTAGTCTGGACAGACAGAGGAAGGAAAGTGAAGAAGAATTAAAAGATGTCTGTTAGCTCAATCGCTTTGTTATGAACCTGAAGGATTTGACTGAGAGAACTCATCTGGTCCTAGATTTTTCCAGTATAAGTATCATGATTTCTTCGTGGAAAATCAAAGAGCACTGTTCATAGAGCAGTTAAATTTCCTTGCATGTGTCAATTGGGATTGTAAGGTTGTTTTCAAAACATTCATAACCCTCTGGAATTTTCCAGCCCAAACCCACATCTTCTTAAAATGATTCATTATTGCTGCCATATCTGGGAGCCTGTAGGCAAACCAAGCACAGACTAATGCATCTGGAGCCACTTTGCATGCTTATGAAGAAGGAGCATATATACGTACAGGCAGATGCATAAACAAGGGACAAAAATAATTCTGACAACACATTGCTACTGTTCCTAAGAAGCAGTTGGCTCTTCAACAAAATCTTTTCACTATATTCCAGGATTTAATTACATTACTATGGATGACAGGAAGTCATCCTCCTTCATCCATGTGGGGATATAGAGATTACCGAATCAGGCTAAAGAGCTGAATGTATTATAGCGTTAAAACTGTTTTATACCCCATTAATGAATCTAGTTTTAAGAGAATAAAAAGAAAGAGCTTTGTTTATAGAGAGAAAAAAGTTGTGTCAAAATTGAAAGACATTCAGCACTAGGGGGAACTCCCACAACTGGAAGGAAAAAAAAAATTAAAAAAAAAAAAGCAGGGAAACAATGTGATGCTGTCTCAATAAATACTGTAAAAACAGCCCAAATGCTTATTCATATGATTTCTGTAAAACTTATTTGGCTTGCAACCTGCTACTGAGCAAACTAATTCTAGAAAGAAACCATATACTTTCACATCAACTACTAGATATCAAAATAATTGGAGCAGTTGCATAACAGCTGCTGCAGCACAGAGAAAAAAAAAAAACACAATAGGGAGCAGAAAGGTTATTTGTTTTTAATTTCTATAATATTGTGAAGGATTTTAGTGTTTCAGTGTTCCTGAATATTTTTTCGATGTTTTTGAGTATGTTTATTAAGAATTATCTCCTTTCTGTGCTTTTTCTTACGTTTTACTGGCAGCTTTTTTAGACAGATGGACCCTGATAAAATGCATGGGGAAAATTTCTTCTGATCAGTACTAAGTCATGAGCCAAATGCAATAGCCACTTTGTTGGGAGCTATGTCCCACGTGCAGCAGGTCAGATAGCGACCAGGAAGGTCCTTTTCGGTCTGATGTGGAAGTTGTGGTCAACGCACCTTTGTGGCATACCAGGTTAGACTCAGATGAAAACACTTTTTATTCTGAAAACACTTTTTACTCATAGGTTTCGAAGAATAACTCCAAACCCCTAGACACCATAAAAAACAAGGCCAATGCCACAGATCTTCTTTACAAAGGCCTATCTCATGCTAGAAATTTTATCCACCAACACCCAACACTGTTTGTTATCCATGGTCAGCTGCTTATAACTCAGAGGTAAAGCAATAGCTTATTTCAGGCTCCTGGAGTAACATCCCATTCCCTAGAAATGTTTCATGCTGTACAGATTATTTGCTGAATGAAAGCACTGTGCTGACCTGCAGCACAGACGTGACCATTTCCACTTACTCACTTCTGCACATAACATGCAGCAAAAGTGTGGAGTTTAAATTCTATTAAGAAGTTTACTCCAGAAATTCAATCATTTAATAGGATCATGAAATTGCTTAAAATACACAGTGAGCTTTAGCATAAGAAAACATGGATTTTTTTTTATAGAGACATATTTTTGTATGGCTGTTCTTTTATTAAAAGTTTTAAAGAAGAGTTATAACACTATCTCTACACTATCTAATAAGTATTTTTAACCTTTACTAAAAATCAGATTTATCAAAAATAACAATGTATGCTGGAAGTATCAGACCACAGAATTACTCACTTATCTAGCTTCCAAGCCATGAAAATACGGCAATAACCCCTGGTAATTCCTAGGTATTTAAGATTACCATGGACTGGCACTAGAAATAACTCAGCAAATTATTTAAGAATGCTTCAGACTGTAATTATGTGCAGAGAAAGGTCACCAGGTAGAATATTCTTTGTATAGTTTGGATTTAATAAAACAATGAGCGTCTTGTTCTAAGGTACCTTTAATTCCATTCTGTAAATTGAGGTGGAAAAGTAGCAGCATGACAGCATCTGATTTAAATTCTAGGTAATTTTTACATCTCTAATAGGATTTTTCCATTGAACAACAGGATAGGCAGACAGTGTGTGAAGCAAGAGACAAAAAAGAAAAAAAAAGAAGAGTTTGGAAAGCTGAGAAGAAGAAACATATCCTGGCTATTTGCTCTTCTTTGGCAAATGAAGAAGGCAGAAACGTTTTTCCAAACTGTAAGAAAGCTGCTTTGTGCTTGTCCTCCCTACAGGTTTTCTCCTCGTACCTGGAGTCCTTCTCTTCCGAGGCATACACTTATTGAAGCTCCCTCCAGAAAACAGCTTTGCAAAACTGAAGCTTATCTCATTAAGACACTGGGAGTTTGTTTCTTTGTTGACACTGCCTTTGTGCAAAGGTGAATCCATGTGCAGACCCTCTGTCCACAGTTAATGATTGGCAAGGTGGCTGCCTTTGGCTGCTGCATACCTCCACAGCATTGCCAGTTTTGAGCTAGCAAGGTTCTCAGCCCCATTCCTCTGCACAGCCAGCCCAGGCTGCAGCATGTTGGTGCATAGATAGCATAGTTCTCATAAATAGCACATCTATCAGAGCAACAACTTATGCTGGGTAACACATGGCAGCCTACCCTGTTCCCCTGCCAATGTGGGGTGGTGGTCAGTGTGGGCAGTACAGCCACACGCTGGGCTGCCCTCACTGCCCCCACTCCAGCACGCCTCACTTCATGGTTTACTTGAGCGCATGCTGAGAAGAATGTGCATTTCTTAAAAACAAAAATCCTGCATTAGCATGCAAATATGATCTCTCTCACACTAAAAAAACCCTTTGCTACTTGTTAGTGAGCATGCATGGGGGTTTCAGCACCTTGACCTGTTTAGGTCACGGACCCCTCCAAGCCCATGAACTAAAGCTAACTGACCACACATGCACCCTGCAAAGGCTGGAGAGGGAAGATGGGAAATGTACAGGCAGCATACAGTCTACAGATCCCCTGCTAATGCTAGTCCCGTCCTCCTTCTCCCCTGATAATCACAGCACAGCAACCATAAGGAGAGTTCCTTGCTTGCAAACAATTATGAACCAAAATCAAGCAAAAATATCAATGAACATGGTGCTCACATATTAGCTGAACAAGCTTTAATTATTAAAAAAATTACTACTTTTTAGTGTGATCAAGGTCTGGAATGAAGCTATAATTATAGCATTAGCTTTCATTACCAAAAGATTAATGAATCAGGGACCTGACATTTAGAATTATATTTAACTTTATTAAGAAATACAAAAACAATGGTATAACAAATTTGCGTTTTTTCAAGTCATAGAAGTTTCACAAATATCCAGTGTTGCTCTGGAAAATAAATAGGTTAATTTGGATGTATTATAAGGAAAAGAATTCACTATAGTAAAAATAATGTTCTGAGAAATTACATGTAAATTACATATTAGCAGGAAGCTAAAACTGACAATCGAATAAAAATACCGTGAATAGTCATCGCAGTAGCACAGATGTTCTTCTGCCCACATTTCACTTCTTTTCTTTCTATTCAAACTTCTGTAAAATATGAATTGAATATGAGGCTCTAACAGCAGGCTATAGACCTTTCTGTCAAACTCAGGCTCACAGATCTTTCTTTTCCAGCTTAATTCAGAAACCTGTTATTGCTGGGCCGTATTTCCTGGATATTGAAAATTACGAACTCTGTTTTAATATAAATATGTGTTTCAGAAATACAAGCTCTGCAGCTGTTACAGTGGCCTTATTTTTAAGCCCTCTGCACTGCATACCATTAGCATTTCATGGAACTTGACTAAGGAGTTCAAAACAAGGGCAAATGTGAAGTTCTCATAAGATCAACTAATTCAACAGCTTCGAGAGAGTAAGTGCTCTGAGAAATCACATTAAAAACTGTTAAAAGCGCTGACTCAACAACAAACTTTGCGTACAGAGTCTGTTAACTGGTTTCATGGAAAATTTATGCTTGTGCCTACAAAACCTTGCTTTTTGCTCCTGAGAGCTATTAAGGGGGTTTTACTTTAAACAGATCTTCAGAGACAAGACCTCTGAAGCCCTTCTGAAAGCCCTGAAAGTTTGGAGCTATTAATTGCTTAGGAGTCATACGATTAATTGATTTTGTCAATTTGCTCTGTTAACTGGGGAAAAAGAAAAAAAAAAGACAGAACAAACAACAAAAAAATCAAAAAACAAATAAGCAGGCTGAAAGCATCAGCTCCCTCAACAAAGCAAGAACTGGGAAACAACAGAAGTGTTTCCAATGGTCCAGGCTAGGAACTGTGTTTCTAAAATTAAATACAAGCAAATATCACAGCCAAGGCTTATTTGCACTATTGCTGTTAACATATTGTCTCTTTTTCATGCAAATTCTTCCATTCAAAACTATTTAACAACACTGCCATTACTTTCAAACTTGCATAAACTGACTCCAAATTGTTTTGCCAGCAAACCATGCACCTGGCAAACTTCAACTGCCTTACTTGCGGCCCTTGGAAATGGCCACACCAAGTTTTGCTTCTATGTAGAGATTGTCATCAAATGCTGCTTTCTCAGAAAAGCACATTAATTTTATTTGAACTCTCAAAAACTTCTGTAACTGACAGAGCAGACTTTCACTCTTCCATGTTAAGAGAGGTTCAAGCATCTAAACCTCTGTGAGACACAAACCTCTATCCTAAAAGCAACCCATGACATGGTTCTCTGTTGTGCCCCACTGCACACAACAAAAAAAGAGCGTACAGCTCAAAATTTCCAGGCAGGGTGTGGTGAGAACATCCTCTCAAGGCATTACCCACCCTGTTCTTGCTCTCCACATCCTAGTCAGGACTAAGCTTGTCCATTTCTACCACAGACAGATAAATCGATAGCAGCATCCTTATTCATGTGAGATGACACTGTTTCCTGCCCCATGTTCAGTTAAGCCCAACAGATGGAAAAGGATGGATTTTGCACTTACTAAAACCATGCCACATGAGCCGGACCTTGTATCAGGAAGTCAATACCTTTGTAAGCAAATCATCCTCAGCATCAAGTCATAATCCACAGAAATCACTTCTATAGCCCCAGAAACACCTTGTGTGATCACATAATCACAGAATGAGCCAAGCTGGGAGGGACCACAGTGGGTCATCTGGTCCCAATCTCCCCACTCAAGATCCTGAAGCACATTGCACAGGATTGCAGGTTCTCGAATATTTCCAGTAAGATACAGTCCTGCAGGGAGCTTTGCCCAGAAACCGACTTAGAGGATACAGGCTGGGACTGTATTTCAGAGGGCTACATACTGAGCATCTGCGATGATTTTTTCCTTCTCTGCCAGGCCTTTAAATGAGAAAAATCTCCTGTCCATTGGCAATTTCACGTTTAGATGTAGTCCCTTACAAAAATGGTCTCAGATTCATTATTTCTGCTCCTTTCTCTTTAATTGGAGTAGCTCATTGTAGTGAAAAGAAAGCATTTGAGGTCAGCTGACTAAATGAGGTAGCATTTTAGTTGTCAGCACTTCAGTTGGGAAAAAAAAGTAAATGATGCCAATAAAAGTTTGAAAGGCTGAAATGTACCATGGGTTGTACCTAGGACAGAGCTTCACTTTGAGCTGTTTCAGATGCTATATTTTTCAAAATCTCACAGCTATTTAATTAAATTGGTCTTTTACTTTCCTTCTGACGCTTCAAAGTCACAACATCGGTACTGGAGAAAGAAGTCTTGAGACACCGGCAGGCATCTTGTCTGAAAAAAACTCAGACTAATCTTAAAAAGCTCCTTTGGACCCTCCTTGCCTGAAAGGGAGAGCAACTGAGGAGTTTGTCAGAAAATAAAGAACAAGTTTGGGCCACAAGACACAATTCTTTTGGAATTATTTAAAAATAGTTGAGCAACATGTCACACTAGAACTAGATAGTACAGCCCAAGCCTGCTTCAAAAAATATGCATTAAAATAGTATTTTTTCCAACTCTGTCATTTGTAGCTTTCTGTTTTTAATAAAAGGATTCATAAAGAACTTCTAAAACTGTGAAGTTATATCAGATATCCAATCTAAAGGACTTCTAGGGATATCTGGACAATATTTTCCTCCTATGTCTGAGAAACATGTGTGACACAAGCGTAAGGAGAGCAGTTTCTTACACTTCCTCCTGCAACCGATGCCTTGAGATTTCCGACATGTGGCCAAGAGGCTCAATGCTAGCGGCTACTTGTGAGTGCAGAGGGCTCTGCATACAGTGCTCCTCACAGCTTCTTTCCTGTGAACTGCTGTGCTTTTTTTAGTAATTGCCTAAATGAGCCTGATTTTGGGGATTGTCCACAGCAGTGAGGCTGTCACACGCTGGCCCAAAGATTTCTGATTCCTGAAGCAGATAACTGACCACTGCGCTGTTTTTTTCTCTAGTTTCATTTCCAAACTATCTCCGGATACTGCAATTCTCAGAACATTTCCTGCCAGAAATAACTGCAGCCCAGACTTTCTAGAGTGCATAAGCATGTGCTTTTCTACCACCCATTTCAGCCTGTACAGCATACAAGAAATCTACCAGGGAAGGAAATGTCCAAGAGCTGCCTCAGTCCTTCTCTCCTCTTTATTTTACAAACTGCGGCTGATGTGATAAGATGCCGTAAAAAGCCCAGAGGAAGGCAAAGTGGAGAGCAGCATGTCTCCACTGCACACCTTGGCTGTCACCAGTCAGTCGCTGTCAGAGACACTTCCTGAGCCAGAGCTCACGCTCAAGCTCTCATATGTGCCTATCTCCCATGGGTTTGACTAACCCTTTTTGTAACCCCATTCACCTTCGGCCTCTCAAACACCCTGTGATGATCAGTTCCTCAATTTATGCATGCGTTGTGCAGGGAAATGCACAATAAACCCTCTGATTGGTATTTCCACTAGATGCCTCAGACTGTGAGGTCCCAGTGAACAGTCATTCCCAGGTTATCTTCTCCATACCATTCATGTTTTCTTATAAACTTCCTTCATCTTTCTCACACCTCAAAACTCTTTCCCATACTGAACACAATTTACCTGGATCAGAAAAAAAGCACTCAAAAACCTCAGTTCAATTATATAAAAGTTCTCACATTCTTTCATTTGTGCTTTGTTTACACAATTTTCCAAGTTACTCATTAACCTCAAATAAACACAGGAAAGTCGAAAAATACTAGGCCAGAAGTGCCATGCCTACATATTCAACTGAATTAGCAAGATTTCCAAACCAAAACCTGCTGAATCCCTGTTCATACACACAGAGTGATCACTTCAATCCCTTTTGGGACCAGATATCCAAAAGGCCTGCTGCAGCTTAGACACCAGAAACTAGTGGCCATGTTCCCTTGCTCCGTGGCAAAGACCTCATGCTACAAAACTGAACTATTGCAACCAGAGTTCCCGAACCCAAGCACTTGATCACCCAGACCTTATTCTAGTGCCTACCAACCTGCCAAAACCCTGAAACGCTTGGTCCCAGCTATGCCTGAGGGAAAAAAGACCTTGTGACAAAAACTGTTTCAAAGAAATTGTCATTAAAAGGTGAATCAGAGTGATATCACCAAGGCAGCAAACAGTAACTGAAGAGTGATACTAGAAATATTTTACTGCAATCACAGGGGTAAAAGAAATTAGTGCTTCATCAGGCAGAGGCAAAATGGGAATTTACACAGTTGTAGCATAGTTAGGAGAGACTCCTGTTATTATGAGAACTATCATAGGCTTTTTACTGCTAGACATGTATTTGAAACTGAGATTTGCACCTAGTTTCTCAGTTTCTTTTCTTGTTTTTGAAAGTAGAAAAGGTGTGAATATTATGACCTCAGTCCCATTTTTTGTGAATAAGCATCATCTGAAACTCAGGATAGAGCAAGACTGTGTGTGTAGTGTGTATTTGTATGTATATATTAAGGTCAAGGGAGACAAAGCCATTTAGAAACCTGAATATTCTTAAAAATATCACAGCAAGAGGAAAATACTGTGTTTACTGAACAGGAATTAACCTCTAGGTAAAAAGTAACACACTATTTTAAAAGTGTAACTGTGCCATTATGAACTGGACAAACCAAGGTGATACGCAAAGTGCAGTTAAGCTAGACTGACTGACAGTGTAAACACGGACGAGAAGTATGTCTTGTGTTAATTGCTAAAGTGCAGCTCCTTCAGGCATCATAAGATTTCCAGCCAGGAATTCTCAGCTGGTTTATTTCCCGATTTTTGTGTGTTTGCCAGATCATTGCTGTACTCAGTACCGCACTTCCTCCTCTCAAGGGCAAATCTTCCGTGAAAATAAGCGGCAGCAATCCCCTGAACTCACAAGGCTGGTGGTAATGCCATGGAGAGAAGCCCCTGGTTCCACTCCTGCCTCTAGAGGCAGGACTGCTTGTAGCACCACTACAGGAGCAGCTCCAGCCAATGTGCCTCTTGCCGTGCTCACCTCTCCAGTTTGCAGAGCAGCCCCTCCAACACCACGTCAGAATGAGCTGCCATACAGGGTAGGGAAGGACACTTTTGCTAAATCAGTTTCCAGGAGAAAGAAAGCCTTAGTTTCTGCAGAAATCAGCAGAACCTAGATTATGTCGAAATGGTACATTGGTATGAGGACTGACAGAAAAGGGGTGAGTGTTTGGAACAGCCGAGGAGCAGCCACACCATGTCCAGCACTGGGCAGGTTGTCCTTGATGATACACTGCCTGAAGCAAAGTGTTGCTGTGGTGCCCTGACTGCACCGTCTGCTCAGCCAAGAAAGGTCCCCTCCTGGCAGGTCATAGACAGGTAGCAAAGCACTCAAGGCAACATCAGGTTCCAGTGAATTGAATTCATAGCCACTACCTTAGAATCATATTTTGACACATTTATTTTGAAAGGGACTGTCCTAAGTTTCTCCTCTGTTACTTAATAACAATCTAGTTGAGACTATGATGAATATGCCAAAGGAAAGAAAATCGCTATGCGGATAAGATACCCATCATTAACTTAGAGAGTGATAATGAGTAAGGTTAATAGTGCTGCTGAGAGTTCAGTGTGCTGAATATAGATGAGATCTGCAGGCAAACTTCCTGAAGATTTCACTGAATGATGCATACACAGGAGATCAGACCCCATGCCATAGTTTCAGACTGGATGCAGCTGAGCACATCACTAGGACTAATATTCTTCAGTTCAGACCCTAGTCTCCCTCTGCCCTGAATACTGTTACTGTGCTGTCTCCAGGCTCTCTCCTTGCCACTACAGTACTATAATACATACACGCACACACATATACACATTGTGGAAGCTCCTTAAAGGTTTCCCATTGCTTTCATGCATAGCAGAATAGATTAGTCTCACAGAGATAGTATTGCAATGAAGCTAGCAGACCAAGGTAATGTAAAGGCTAGAACAATCAGGAGTAAGAGAAGGTGAATATCACAATCTACTGATTTATGATTACACTGGTTGACCTTGCTAAAATTTTCTAGAAATATGTTAGTTTAGGCAAATCTCAACCTGTCTTCAGGTCAAAATGTTCCTCACATGATAGCATGTTTAAACAGCCACTATTTACTACTATTTGGTTCCCAGTGAATCACAACATAATTTCCAAAATTTCAGTAATAATATGTTGGACCAAAGTAAGAACTCCCTGTGAATACCAAGTAAATAAAGTGCTTTAAGTTTTATCCTTCTTCCACCTGAGGAATGCACTTTATGCACTCAAGAATTTACCCTCACTGCCTGTGAGACCTTGGGAGAAAAAAAAATATTGGAAAGATTTCGCTTCTAGCACACGACTATAACTTACTTGCTAAAATATAATATAAACATATTTTAATCCAGATTTTTTTGTCCACAGCGATTTTCCATTACCATTTCTCTCATTGCTAATTTTAATTGTAAATTATGCAACTCCAATAAGTTTTAGTCATGAAGACTCTGAAGCTAATAGAACCTCGAGTTACATGGATCCTTCTCTAAACACAGGGCATACTAATAATAGGTACAAGTAATATTCCTACTTCTGCGGTGTGTTTTCAGTCATTCACTGCAAAGCCATTAAAGCAGTTGTATATGGCATAAACTGACATGAAACAATAATTCTCCATCAGTTTGAATAGCCTGTCTTTCCAAGGAGAAACTATAGTTCAGCCACCTTTCAGTCTGTGAATGTCCCAAGCATTTAGTATTCAAATGATGAACAGTAGGTTTCAACCAAAAAAAAAAATCACAGATAAAAACCTGTTTGTTCTCCAGTAGATGCCTGAGAGAGAATTAAATCGTTCATACCAAAGTGACAAATATTCCACATGGCACTTCACGAAGGAATTCAAGAAAATCGATTTCCTACAGACTTTCCTATTTCTGAGCTTTTTTTTTATGAGTCAATGACATCAGAAGTATTTGCATCATCAGTGAAATCTTTCAGCACTTAATACCTCAAATACTGCACAAGGTTTCTCTTGGGATGGATGAAACTCACTGGTTCTAATGTCCAGATTTCAGAGCAAGAAACAGAAAGTGTGGCTACATTACACCTCTGATATGTGCATACACATATATCCTTTTTTAAACTAGTTTGTGTTATGCAGAGTAACATATTTTGCTAGCTCTCTGAGCTCAGCTGCATTCATATGGAATACCCTAGACTCCACAGGAATCAAGAAAAGCAAAGGCACAACTATGTGCCAGACATTTTAAATCTTGGAGGCAGAGCCTGAAGGAACAAAGGAACACTATGAATTGCAAAGTATATTATGGCTGTCCTTTTTCTCTGTAGTAGCTACATCTACCTCAAAATCCAAAAGTTTGTCTTATGAGGTCTCCAGTCTAAAAGTGTAAGGTAACACAGTAATTAACAAATTTCACAGATGAGATGTGCAGAAAAAATATTTATGGAGAAAGCATTACTCCCTGCCATTTAGAATAACTAACCAATAATCCTGGTAAGAGGTTTCCTTTCCTGTGATACCCCGCCCCTTGGAAAACAATGCCAGATGGGACCACTGCCTGTAGGGCAGCCCTGCCTGCTTAGCAGCAGCTCCCACAGACTGCAGGAGTCTCCTGCTGACTGACAGCGCAAGCATCACAGAGGTCTTTAAATGCCCTGTATCTTACTGGGAGGAAACTACAATTGTACTCACACCTCTCCATATCCTCCAGCTCTCCATGGGTTGGAGTCTGAGATCCTCCTCTTGCTTCTGGGATGCTGCACATGCTCCTCTTCTGCAACCTGCTTTTTCTCCTTTTTGAAGATGACTTGATATGTCCTGGATTAGTTTGCCAATCAAAATGTCACCATCACAATCTTAGAAAACATAATTTTTCAGATTTCAGTATCAAACATATTAGTCTTCCAGAAGTCTTCAGCCAACCCATTTGCTTTGTGCAATACCCAGGACATTTGTAGTATTTAGGCCTTAAGGGTCTGACAAAAATTCCTCTGACTTCACCTGTAACTGCAGCTAGCCCACAGATTTGCAACAGCTGTATGGTTTGCTTTGTTGGTAATTTTTCATCCCAGTTGCCCCATGACTCAGTGGTGCCACTCCCTTCACAAAGCTGAGAGTGTGCACCATTGAGCAGAGTCAACTGAGTGGGAAGCACTTCAATGTGCAGAAAAGTTCAAACAACTTTCATCTTATGTATCCAAAATGTTGTCCAGCATAAGGGAGCCACCCCAGAAAGCACAGCTCTGCTCTGGCCCACAGCAGTTCACCCAGTCAAGCGCAACTTGGACCAGGTACCCAGCGGTATGAGCACCTGCAAGGTTGCACCTGGTGCCCTTTGTAGGTACCAGGCAGATCCTACTCTTATGGTATTTGGTTCTCTTCAGTGAAGGTTTCAGTTGAGTTTATCTTGTCACCTTCTGTGCCTGATTTACTACATTTTTCTACCCAAAATATGGCACAAAATTGTCAAATAGAAATGTAAAATTAGTGAATTAGAAAGGTCCTCCAGACCCAACAATAATCAAAACAGGGTGTGTTGGTATCATCTCTACCTCAGTGTTTGGTGTTTGCACTGCTGTTTATGCAAATTGCAGGGCCTGGATATTTTTTTAAAGAAACATACAACAAAAGAATATTTGCAAAAATACCATTTTACTGAAGGAAAAGCTGTAACCAATAACCATAGCAACAATTGGCATCCAACCACGCAATAGGAAATTTACAACATAAATTCTTTTTATATAAAGACTTACTCTTGGGGAAAAGCCCTTGCTTGAGCTATTGCCCTTCTTTTCAAGAGGCTAACCATTCTGTTAAATGGCTAGATGATGCAGTCATTAAAACAAATGAATGAAACAGTTGCAGGGCTAGAAACTCAAGAATTCATACTATACTATTGTCTGTAACAGTCTGTAATGCAGACATGAAACTATAAGCCAAGAAGATAAAAAAAGAAAAAGAGAAATAAAAGACAAATTCTAAGAATTCTCATGTTTTTACACCTCTGCCAAAAGTCATTATCTGCCATAGATCCCATGGGTTCCCCAAAAGGCTCTCCAAAATTACTTGCATGAGACAAGTCTCTCAAACATCATAATCAATTAAGGTTCAATGCTTTATTTTCAAGAAATAAGGACCAACATCAGATGAAATCAGCAACTTCAACCTCGAAGCCTCACCACCCAAGCTAAAGGACTAAAGTGATTACTACCAGTTAGGACTGTTCAGACTGCCCACCAAAGCGGTAAATATTTGGACTAGGGCAGGTTTTGAAGAATTTTATTGTGAACATTTCGCAGTGAAGGAAACCTGACTGTAACCCAGCATAAACAACTCATTCAAGTGATCTGACTCTACAGAGGACATTGTCCAAATCCATGATTATCAAATACTCCGATGAAGGTAAGAAACATCCTACAAATTTATTGCCTATGACTTTGAAGTGTGTTTCTGCTGCTGTTTCTTTGTTGGATTTACTATTAGCACTCCAGGTTCTACCTTTTTTTGTTTTTGTCAAACAGACTCATTATTTGAAATTCACTGTGAATTGTGTGAATGAGGAAAAGGAAGTTATGGCTTCTGATACAGAAGAGGATTTAGGAAATTCTGTTTTACTACCTCTTCAGAATTTGTTTTGACCTCCTAATCCTGAAGAAGCCTTTTCCTTCTTTTTGATGAGACAAAACACAGATCCAGAAGATTTATGCTATTTGGGTAGATCCAAAATATGTGTGCTCTTTGGCTAATAGTCAATTCTTTGGGTGAAGTACTTGAGGCAACATATGCATGACTAGGAAATGATAGGCAGGCATATAAATATGTATAAGTGTATATTCAGACTTTATTTCTCATATCCTGTGGCTGAGCATTACCAGCCGTGGGATGGGAGGAGGAGGGGGAGGAGAGTGAATAAAAACAAAAAGAACCATGAGCCTTCTTGCTGCCCTGCTATTCAGTGTCTCTTGCACCCTGGAGGGGACCCATCCAGTCTGCATTCTAGGAAACATACAATATAAAGCAAAAGAATAATGTATATATTTGAGAGCAATAACCCACGCCAAAATGGTCTTGCATCTCATAATAAATGGCAATTATCTGTACACTATCTATTATAAATGAAAAAAAAAAAAGCCTTCATAATGGGGCATGTAGTATTATCAAAGGTTTGATGAAAAAAACCTTCTGGGAAGTAACAGAAATGCACATCATATGCCTGAATTCTGGGAAAATACTTAAGTCTTATTTAGCTGACATTTGTCTAACAATATATAGAGGCAAATACCTTACAGTTGCAATCATACTGGAAAGATAATGGGGACTTATTTATTCCAGCAGTGGCCAGAAACAAATTACATTAAAAAACATGTGTTCCTTACCTGCTTATTTCATAGCTTATTGCTATGTGACATGCAGAGCTAAAACCCCTCACTTCCAGTCAAAATGAACCTCATTTACAGAACAAAACTTGGTTTTATGTCTGTAAGTCCAAGCAAGTTGGAAAAGTACGTTTCTGCCAATTTACTCTCTGGAAAGGCAATGATGTCCTGGGGTCTATACGAGATTTTGTGCAGCAATTGCTGATCAAGCCCTTAGATGCATAGAGTATGCCACTTTGGTAGTGTTTACTGAAAGATCCTGATGGCTACCAGGGGGTGAATTTCGGAACCAAAGACAATAACATTTCTCATTAAAACACTGGATTTGCCATATTCATTTTAGATTCAGTTGAAGGAGCAAAAAATAATTTTCTATATAATAAAAAGCATTTTCTAGCTGCCTCACAAGGCATTAAATTGCAAAAGAGGTCAAGGCTAAGCCATTTCACCTGAGAGCTTCTACTTATTGTGAAAAAAGAGACTGGAATATTAGTTTTGCAGGAATTGGGCTTTGGAGACACAAGTCAAGTGAAAGGGTTTGGAGAGGAAATTGGAGAGAGATGGGGCTTTCTGAATGCCTAACTCCTTGGAGTTAGTTTTTGGATATACTAAGAGCTGTACCCAGTGCACATTTTGTCTATTTTGTTAAAGTACAGTTTTCATTAATTGAGAGGGTAATACCAGCAAGTCCAATTCATAATCTCAGACTGCATATGCATGAGACATAACCTCATAAATTCTCTCCTTTACAGATTATAATTACTCAGGTTTTCAAAAATTTCTGAATAAGCCGATTAGAGTTTCCAACTCTGCACAAAAGGAAGGCTTAGTATATACAGAAATTTACAGAAAAACATGACAATTACACAAAAAAGAGAGACCAGCAATGAGCTTGCAGGACTCTGAAGACTGTTGTTTCTGACTTTGTCCTGGTTCTAAAAGTAGGCACTGAGCAGTGTAAAGACTGAAGAGAAAATTAGAAAGAGTCTACCAGTACTCGGTATCTTAAAACTCCTAGAGTATGAGAAGGAACAGTAGAGCTTCAGTGAGATGGAGGAAATGTTTAATTACACAGAAAACATAGATGACTAAATACATTCCTGTTCTGGCAGGGCATGCACAAAATACTAAGGAAATGCAAAGGTATCTTTTAAATCAGTTCTCTGCTGTTTTAGCAAAGCGTCACACTCCTCTTGGATGGCCTTGGGAAACTGAGAAAAAGAATCAAACAGATGAATGGACATTACCTTTTGATTGTCTTTGACTAGAGCAGACTGGACAATTGCTACAATATGGGGTTCTTAAAAAAGTAAGAATTAACAAGATTTTAAAAAATGTATCCAAAGAAAGATTTAAAAATATTTAATCCAGAGAAACTGCTCATCTTTTTTATTTCTCTGTCCACCTATTCCCTCCTCCTCAAGGTTCAGAAAATCCATCATGGGCCATCCATTATCCTCTTTCTCTGAATTGTTTTTGGTTTTTTCAAGGAATAATGTAGAACATTTATGAAGTGAGGTCTCACTGTTTATTTTCATTTGCACTCTAAGCCTTTCGTGTTTCTCTCTGAAAACCCTGGCAATTCATTCTCTCTCTGCTCTTCTATTTATAAATTATTGTGCTGAAGTTCTGGAAATTTCATTTGCATTTTGCATTTCAGGGCTCAGAGGATGAAGCAGGGATTATTGTGAAGTGGTTTTTTTTCTGTTTGTTTTCAAGACCACAGAACATGTTGAACCTTTGTTGTTTTTCCAGTAAATCCTTCCATGCTTTTTAGCCGAGTGTTATTTTACCTGTATGAGGGGTTGAACTGCTCTGTTCTTGAACTGGAACATGCTATCATATTACTTTCAAGAGTTTCTACAAACATCTCAGGGTTAAGTTAGATGCTAGTTCAGGCAAGGGCACTGTGTGTTTGCTGTGGTTACAGGAGGTAAGTTGTTATACAGGATTCTTTCTTCTTTCTGTTTTAGGAAATAGGCATTTCTACTTTCAGTATCTCCTAATCATGTAACCTGCAACTTGATCAGATCTGCTCTGGGCATTTCCCATTGTATTTTGAATACCATCAAACAGTAGTCTGTGCACTAACTTGCAAAAAACCTGGATTCTACATCCATCCCATATGGATAGCAATAACAATAATGAAGCGGACAATACTTTTTGTCAGATTAAATACCTTTATGGAGCTATTCACAGAGGTCATCACATTAAATGGGATGTGTTCCCCAAATAATAAACCAAATCAACAGTTCCAGGCATAGGTTCCCGTAAAGCTCAGATGCATTTTAGCTGATTGCTTCTTATATCCAGGGGTTTCACTCCTTGTGGATTTATATGTGTTAGCTATTCAATTACCTAAAACTTAAAATGAGAATATCCATAAACCTTGATATAACGATGCGGTAAAACTCAGACCTATGTTGTGTCAGCTATCAGTCTGTCGTAATTCCAGCGGCTGTGCAAGAACATCATTTTCCCAAGGGGAATCGTCCACTACTTCAGGGAAAACATAACACCAACTCCATCCAAAGAAAAAAATTTTGAATCAGCTCTTTGCTGCGTGCAATGGCTGTGCTTTTTTCTTGTTCTGGAACTTTTCCCTTGCTGTGAAAGAGCCAAGGTAAAATGAAAAGCCTCTGTATGGTCATGATACAGATTTGTGATCATTAATAATATTTGGTCATGTATTGAATTGCCTAATGTTTCACTGACAGTCAAACTTCTGCTGCAGACGTTCAGTCTGAGTTGTGTGGACTGAAGAAGTGGTATCTCTACCCATAAGTGCCTCAGCCACCACAGCTGAACCACAAAAGCCTGCACTGATCATGAATGTAACATGAATTTCAATGTAAATTATTATTCAGTATAATAACATGCGATAATAATATAATAATATGAAAAATACAGATTCATTATCATAGGTTTGCATTAAAATCCTCTGGTTGGCAATATTTGCTTCATTTTAAGTCATCCCTTCTATCCATTAAGGAAACAGACATTACATGACAGACCTCAGCCCAGCATGATGCCAATGACCAAGGTAAATGTTATGCAGATAGTCTCCCTCTGTAAAAGTAGTTAACCACTCTAATCTCTGAGACCTAAGAAAGGAAGTCTGGTCAGTCGCTCTATGAAACAGTCAGTGTCTGAGAAAGGCAAAAAGCACAAAACAGGTCAGAGCAGGTTTTTCTTTGCGGGAATAATAATGTATTTTCACCTTCTGGTAGACTGAAACCTCATATTAGAAGACAGTCAAGGATCTCAGACCTGCTGCGCTGCATCATTACTTTTACCCACTCCTGCACCTGCCAAGATACCTGGGAAATCAGTCCTATGAGACAGAAACAGCACGAAGTTAGCTGTATGGTTTACTCAACATCATAAAAAATATGTAAAAGCTCTGCATTTGAAAACAGTCGTCACTTCATATATAAATGAGCTGTAATCTCCCATTTTTGTGTTATCTCCATATTCAGTCTCAGCACACACACAGAGCTGTGGGGTATGGAAATCGCCAGAGTAGTTAGCTGGCAGTCTAACACAGAGATCAAATTTTTACTTAAGAATGACTGAAGAGAAAGGATTGTTGTAGTTTCACTGAGAATATCAGAAAGGCCTAGAACAGCTAAAAATGTGATATCAGAACCATCAGAGAGTAATAATATAAGCCTAAGAAACTGAAGAAGGAAGACAGAAGTGGCTTAGGGTGTACACGAAGCAGTAGATCAAAGAGATCACTTGTGAATGAAATAAGTTTGATCCAAACTAATTCAGTAAAGGGAAGAGCAGACAGATTCAAAGACTGAAACAAGTCTGCAACCAGAGCACTGGCAGAGATGGTGATATTAACACACAAAATTATTATATCAGAGGTATTGTTTATTAAACTAGGTTGTACCTTCTGCTACTGACAAGGCACTGCTGTTACTTGCCGGCTGTCTTTCCCTGTTCAAATAATACTTAGACAGGGATTGCAAGAGGAAGAGCCTAGGAACTTTGAACCTGAGATGCTTTGCTTCGTCCTGGAGGCACGAAGTCAGAGGTCATTCAATGGGAGCACTTGGAGGAAGATGTTCCATGAGACACTAAGTTGGAAAGGGGCCAGGAAGACTTCCAGAAGCTTCATGACATAAAATTGTCTCTAAGATTTAAGCTGCTTAAGAGCAGGTCTCTCTGAAGGCAAAACTGTTTCATCCAGATATTTTCATTTTTATCTTTTCTGTTAGATAGGTCGTGTCAAGAGGAGGCAGCAGCCAATATCAGGGCCTCTTTTTTACTCTATCTCTAGCACTCGAGGAACAAGGGGGAAGTGGTGAACTGAGACTACTCTTTCAGTTCCAAAAACATTTTTTGTTCAGTATTCTGCTATACCTTTTCCTAATCATCATTAATTGTGGTATAGAAGTCATTTGTCTATCCAAAGAAAAGCCAACTTAAAAAGCAAAAACACTAAAAAAACACAGCAGTAAGGAGTTTTCAGAGAATCATCAAGTCCAACTGCTTTAGGCTAGACTCAATGAGGTTTTTAACCAAATCTGGTCATTCACAGACCGATACATTCATAATATAAATTCACAACAGCAGAAGGTGGGGCATTCACTGCAGAAAGTGCTCTAAGAAAAGACCCCTACAGACATCAAAAGCCAGTGGGAGAGAGAGTACCCCAAAAGGTTAGCTGCCAGACCAGAACAGATGGGATCTTGTAGGTCCCTCCATGCATGGTGGTTGCAAAGTAGGTTGGTGAGATTCCTTACGTGTCTAAAGTCAGGAACATGCTAGCACAGCTGGCTAAACAGAGCTGCTGGTGAGAACTGCAGCTCTCATGGCTATTTCCCCAGCAAAACTGTAAGTTACTTCAGCGCCAAGTGTGAGGCAGATTCATTGTAAACACTATTGAAAAAAAGGTGAACATTACTGCACTTACTCTTCCAAACCAAGGAACACAAAATAAGGCTGTCTATACCATAGGCAGACTAGATTAGGAAACACTTTTTTCTATCTCACAATGTCTTCTTGTCTCCCTCCCCCAGCTCTGTGAGGTGCACAATCACAAAAATATATTCTATTCGACGCTTTCATCCATAAATGTCCATTGAGTTGACAGACAGGCTTCCTGTATAACAGTTTGTAACAGCGGGAACACAGAAACAGGTATGTCAGTATGGCTGCATCTCAGCCCCATCAGCCAACTCCACAGTGGTGATGGTACCAAATAAAGTCTATCTACTCACTAGATTCCTGTGGTCTAGAGCGTGCCAAGAGCTTGACCACAAGTCCCTGGCATATGTAGATAACTTCTGTGATACCCAGGTGGTTTCTCATCAAAATATATGCCAGGCCTGGGTTTGGTTAGCTTTCAAGAACAAATTACACCAACAGAGTCATGGGCTCCAGAGATAATTATTTCTTAAAGAAAACACAATTTTTGGGGTAGAAACAAAGGTCAGCAAACAACTCCCACTTATGGAGTTAGAGAGAAGAAGTCAGAGCAAACCAAAAGAGTTAGGGTTATCTATCCTGTTTTGTTTAGGAACAGGAGAAAAGGATGGCTTCTACTGTCTTTTTTCTTAACCAAAAGAGTATTTTGTAATTAAGACTGTAAGACCTTAAAAAGCAATAATAGTCTTTATTTGCAAGTAAGAGGTACTATCACATTCTTATTTAACCTAATCCTTCGCCACCCTGCTCTCTCCCTTCCATGTTCCAGCCAGCTCTGCTCAGTCACTCCTCAGGCCCAAGTGAATGCAGAATTAAGGCAATAATTCTTACTGTGATAGCAACATAAATCTGTTTTTATCAAAGCCCTTTTTTAATGGAATTTGATACTATTTCATTATTTGATTCTGCAAGAAAAGCACTCCGCATCAATACAGAATTACTTCAAGGACCTAAGCAATGGTGGGCACTCATTTGATTCCTAGGCAGAAGAACAAGGTCTCTCTTGCTGTCCCTTTTTATCACACTGCAGCCACAGAAAGGTATGAAACATGCAAAGAGGGTTCAATAAATCAATAGAAATCAGTAGAAGGACTTACAGATTTTTTTTTTTAATTGAAGGATCAAATAAAGGAAAATGCAAGAAGAAGGGAGAGACAACTACAAAAAGGCAGCAGATGTTGCAAAAGATCTACTTTCATGTTCCCTACGCACCACAAATGTGCAGACATTTGTTGGCAGAGCTACAGTCAAGAGTCCTTAGCAAGGCTACATCTTACACATCTGGAAGCTATTTGGCAGAGTGTAGAGTTCAAATGTTTTCTGCTTCAGCTGATTTCAGGCATACCTCTCAGTGACAGGCTGAGCTGGGGACAGCTCAACCAACACTGAAGAAGTCATTCACTGCAGATCCAGCTCACCTACTCTGACCACTGTCAGAATATGGCATGGGGTTGGGCTTTACTCTCCTTGTTGGCTAAGGGGTGCCTGTTAACAATGAGCAGTGAAAATGATAACAGAGGGACAGGGAGGAGAGCAGGGAGAAGAAAATGGCACCACAACTCAGCAAAACCTGGCTTTGTATCAAGAAACAGAATGTACTTGGACAAAATCCAGGTTGTGAGTCAACTGGAGTGCAGAGCAAGCCATTCAGGAAGTAAGAAGGTCCATACTGCGCAGAAACATAGAAGGGTTACATTAGAGCCCATGTGTTTGGGGGTTTTTTCCAGAAATCCCTCTGTTTTTAAAAAATAAATAAGTACAAACCAAAAGAAACGTTCTGTTTCTCTGCACTGAAAGAAAGGATATCTTAAGACAACAGGGAAGGGGAGGCTTGTTGCTGAGTTAGAGCTGCTGACATTGCACTGGCCCAGAATGGGAGCTCACAGAAGTCACCAGAGGTTAGCTCTGCTTTGGTAAGAAATGTTTCTCAGCAGGAATGCATTTCTATGATCACCTCATACTCCAGTTGGCACAATTTGGTGCCCGTGAGACGAGCCTAGTGAGAAGTGTGGTGCATAATTTCCCTCATCATGATGAGGTCCCTGGGTGCAGTACACCTTGCTGTGACATGCCTGCCTGACAGCTTGCTGTGACCAGCTAATCCCTGTGCTAACCAGAGCCCTGCTGATGGTGCAGACCCCACAGATAAGAAAGATGTCACAGCAGAGGGAGGCTTTCCCTACCTCACAGTATAGATTTCAGCTGTGCCGCCACAGGAACCAACCCAGGGTCTTCACTGGTGAGGAAAGATGTCTTGTGTGATGAAGAGCCAGAGGCCACGCTTCATGTCTGTGAACCGACCTCAGACCATCCAGACAGCTTGTCCCTCAAGTTTTCCCAAGTCTCAACCATGCATAAGAACTTAAAGGAATATACTGATCCTTTCAATGCTGGACACACTTCAGGTTTGCATATGAAAGTTGTAGAGTATGTTATACACATCCAATTTTGCCTTCATCTTTTCTGTCCAGATCAACCTTGGAAGTGTATTTCCTCCAAGAGAGGAGGAATGGGATGATCTAGCACGTAAAGTAGCATGCTAAGACATTAGCACAGAGTAACATTGTCAGTGTCAGGAGTGTTTTGCAGCACAGCACAGTTCTTGCAACACTTCCACCTCCAGCTTCCCCACCCTCACCTCACTACTTTTATTTGCACTTTGTGCTTTCTGACAACATGTGTACCCACATGTGTACCCAGTTGCAGGTGATGCTACACTTCTGCTTTCTTCATTCTATTTCAAAACTTGAAAAGCAGCAGTATTTATCCATTATTTTGTTGCTAAGGGTAGAGACACTAATAGTTGTGACCCAGAGCATGCAGCAGAGATGAGCAGGTGGAAAACCCCCATGCTGTGACATCTCCACATGGTCACCACAGTCATCTCTAACCCCAGTCTAGGTGTCCAGCCGTGTAGTCTCACTTGGGAAACATCCAGCAGCAGGGTCTGTCAGCTGGGCTTGTTCTCAGAGGGTGCTGCTCATCTACCTGTCAGCTCAAGACATCAAGTCCTGCAATGACATTTTTCTGGGTTGGTGGTTCCAATCGTTTTTTCAGCCTGACCCTACTGCCTCTCTCCCACAGCCCCCTCCTTCCCTGGCTCCTCCATGCCATTCTACTACACACCCTCCAAAACAAGCATCCACTCAATCCTCATCCTTCAACTACCCATGCTGTCACCTCACTCACGCACAGTCCCCTCATCCTGGCACTGACATGGAGGACCCACACTATTTCCTTAGCTGACATGAGAAGTTCAATCAGGGATGAAATAAACCAAGACAAACACTAAGATGCTCTATATCAACTTGAAATGACCAGCAAGTCAAAATTTTTAAATTGTTGGTTCCGTACATCTAAAATACAGCCAAGGTGAAGGAGGAAATCACATTCATGGCATAAAAAATAATTGAACCCTGGAACAAAGTTAAAATACATCTGATTGTGAGGACAAACTGAGAGAGTTGGGGTTGTTCAGCTTGTGTAAGAGAAAGCTTAGGGGAGATCTTATAGCACCTTGTGGGGTCTGAAGGCAGCCTACAAAAAAGATAGAGAAGGTATTTTTACAGGGATGTGGAGTGATAAGGCAAGGGGGAATGGCTTCAAATTGAAAGAGGTCAGGGTTAATTAAATTAGATATTAGGAAGAAATTTGTTATTGTGAGGGTAGAGAGGCACTAAAGCAGGTTGTCCAGAGAGGTTGTGGGTGTGCCATTCCTGGAAGTGTTCAAGGCCAAGTTGGATAGGGCCCTGAGCAACTTGATCTAGTGGAAGATGTGACTGTCTTTGGCAGGGGGTTGGAACAAGATGGTTTTCAAGGTCCCTTCCAATCCACACAATTCTGGGAATCTATGATCATGGTGACTGGAAAATTCAAGCAGAATGTGACCCAGGTAATTAGTCTTTTCCTTACAAATAGCTCTACTAGAAAATACACATAAACTAAAGGTATTAAATCCACTTCTTTTTTCATAGTGTTTTCTACCTAGCTTAGCAACACCAACACAACATGGTGCTGTGAAGCTGAACAGTCTGCAGAAGAGGAACAGTTTCACCACAATGTCCCACTGCTCTGCCTCAGCACAAAAGCTCATGTCCACTATCCCAGCCTAAAGGAATAAAGGGAAATGATCTTGAAATGGGAGAGCATGTACTGGAACCAACTGTAATTCCTGTGTTTGGCTTCTACGTAAATACTCTAAAACACAGAACAAACTGCAGGTTGTCACCTGATGATTTTTTTATCTAAAAGAAGCAAAAGCAGCTGCAAACCAGAGAATAAGCAGCAGTTCTCCAACCTTGCAGCTGTGGAGAGACGGGTCAGAGAAAACAAATAGCTAAATCCAAGCTAATGCCCTGGGGTAAGGATGCAGCACCTGTGACTCAGAGATGTGCGATCTTTCCCAAACCCAGAAAAGGGGAAAGGTGTTTGAAGCATAGATCATCTTTTTTCCTCAAGACTGCTTTAAAAAAACCCATAACAACCCCCCATGTTTATGTGCCTGAGCTCTCAGTCACAGCACAAACAGGATTACCCCAGCTTGGCAAGGATAGTGGTAGCAGACGTGAGATATAATAGTCTGAGAACATAAAGCAACAAGGTTGGTGAGCAGAGAGGAATATATTTAATTAGATTCACTAATACAGGTGGAAAAAACAAAAAACAGATCATCTTTCAGCACCCAGGTTTTTTCCTAGGTCTGAAATGGAAGTGTGTTACCCTGGGGCAGAGCCATGACTCTTGGTAGCACAAAAAACATGAGAAAATGTTGGGATAGTGAAATCCAGTGGATTATTCACGCATATTTGAAATATTAAATAGTAAGATGGCTATTGACTAGCACAGTGTTTGGCCAGGGTTAGAGGGCAGCCAGCTGCCTGCCACAGGCTCCCCAAAAGCCAGTACGAAGCAACTACACCATGATGGGCAGAGCAGACCCTCATGCAGCTGACCAGGCTGGGACTGGGCACCCATGTGCCTGAGACACCAACAGCTGAGTGGCAAGCATTGTCCAGGTTCCCAGGCTCTGAGGGATTTCCCAATAACACATCTGTGGCAGCACATAGATTTATTCATAACCCTGGTGGAAGCCGTGTTTATCAGCAAAGCTGCCTGGCTTGCTAAAGCTGCAAAGGCCATTGACTCACTCGTGTTGAGGCTGAGCTGGGAGCCTGCAGGCAGTTACAGTGTGCACCAGTACACTCTGGGGGTTTTAGAATCCTGCAAAAAAGAGTTTACAAGAGATAACATTATTTTTTCCAGCTGTTTACAGAACTTTCCACATCTCTATAAAGCAACATCTTTTGAAGACCATGAAAGCCCCTACAGTCAGCCTCAAATACAACGAGATAAAAAAATGCTCTCTTCCTGCTGAGATAAAGGTCCAGTGGTGCATGAAGAAAAGCCTATGCTCCCTTGGACAGATGACAAAACCCAGTACATTAGCATTGTTTTGGCTGTGCAGAGGCCACTGTCCTGCTTCATTCTATATTCTTTTTTTTTCTTTTTTTTTTTTTTTTTTGCAGTCTATACAAAGGGGAAAATAATTTAAATTTAGCCCAGACCTGCTCCCACAATCAGAAGGCAAAGCAGAGTGTGGAAAGAGAGCTTGTGCCCGATTTTGTATGCCTGTTTGCTGAGAAAGAGATCTGCACATGAAAGTTGAAAAAGATTGATCTAGTAGAAATGTCTAAGCATGTATGCTTTGAATCAGTGGGTGAAACTAATTAGAGAAGTAAGGGCAGAGGCAGTAAGTGGTAGGGTTGAACAAATAGAAAATGCTATTTTTGCCATTGAGATTAAGCAGCTCCACTCAGTACTGAATGGTGCTTTCTAATCTTCTTCAGTAGCAAGAAACATCTCAAAATTAGAAAATTATGATACAGTCAGAAGTAATACCTAAGTTTCAAAGAAATTGAGGAATACGAATATTTTTTACTTATGAGACATCATTGTAAAAGAAGGGAAAATATAATTTACAGAATCACAAAATATTCTGAATTGGAAGTGACCAACAAAGACTGTCAAGTTCAACTCTTAAGTTGGCCCATACAGGGATTAAATCTACAACCTTGGTAGTATTAGCACCATGCTCTAACTGAGTGAAAGATAAACTGTTGAGTTGCATGGAATAATCTTTAGCCATCATCTCCTCACAACAGATTTTCTGCTGTCATGAAATCCCAAAAGCTGATGAAAAGGGAAGGCAGGCTGCCAAAATGAGTGAGGTACTCTTAGCACAGAGTGACTTGAAGTTCCAAGTGCCCAGGCACACGTCGCAAAGCTCATACCTCAGGTAGGAGTTATAGATTATGGAGGGTTTTCATTTATGTATAAACCTTAAAAATCATCTTTCTCTGCTGACATAACAAGAAGTCAGTTTACTATTTTTAAAAATGTTGTATCTAGTGTTAACCAAAACAAAAATAGGACCACAAATTTCCTTTAAGTCACACAGCTTTCATGGGAAACCAGAAGACATCAAATGATCTATCTTTTGTCCTTCACCTTTTCTAGAATGTTATCAGCTGTGATGTTAGTGTCACGTCCTCCTCCAGAGCCTACAACTGCCTCAGACTCACCTCATGAAGAAAAGCCAGTCTGAAGTAACACCATGGTTGCAACAATCCTTTTGTTTCTGAAGAATCATGGGGATAGGAGAGCACAGGTTTCGCCACAGCCTTGCCTTTGGCAGTCAGCAGTCTGGCCAACTAAGGCTCATTTTTAGGACTCTGTAGACAAAGCGTTTTTCTGACAATGAAGCACTGACACTGTGGCATTCATATCAGGTAGTTTGCCGCTGCTTCACTAAGAGACTGCCCCAGATAGAGACAGAAACTAGACATGTTGCTTTTGCTTGTTGCAAAATCTAGTTAAAGAGAGGAGATGGCACGGCTCTCTGCAGAGCTCAAAGATGGAGAGGAGATGCTTCTCCCAGAATAAAGAAGTTTTCCCCTCAGAGTGAAGGCAATGGAGCTTTGAAGTGTAATAGGGTGGAAGGGCAGCTGCACCAAGCTTCAGTTCAAGCTCTGGTTTTGTCTCTTCTCCACTCTTAGTCTCAATGAAATTTATTAGAATTTTCTTGTGGGCTCAGTCTATGGTCACAGCATGGCTGGAGTGACTTCCACAGAGGAGACACCTTACATATGACTGCTATCGTCATTGTTTGCATCACATCCAGTGCAAATCTGTGTTTTGCCACACAAATTTACCCTCTTACTTCAGATGTAATAGACTGTCCATTCCTGTTTGGAAAGCAGCAGACTGAGCTTGGATTTGAAGAGGAAGCTTTGTCACAAAGCAGGGTTTCCTTCACCTTTAGACATCAGTATCTACACATGCATGAACACTAAGAAGATAATTAGATAAAATGTAGGCCTTCGAAAGAAACTTTTCTTATTCCTCATTCCACAGGTCATCATCCTTACCTAGTAACCTAAACTGGTGCTACAAACTAGCTGCAAGAGAGTTCAGCACATATAACCCTGGGAAAGCTTGCCCTCCCTTTGACCCATGGAGCACTGGGTGTTGGGTGCTGCTTTGCAAGGAGGGGCAGGCCATGGTATCAAACCCACAGAGCAGCCCAATGTCACATGTGCTTTTCAAACTGAAGCCAGATATTGGTGGGTAGTTTAAAGTTTATATGTTCTACATCTGCCAGATCATTCTCCTTCCAGTGTCACGGGGGCTATTTCCATTTGAAGCACGACTTGTTTTGCTATTGTTTAACCCAGTTCTCTGGGTACTATTGGACTTTTCTATGTGAAATTATATTGAACTATTTTTACTGAAGCATAGAGGGAGTCCTACTTCATTACCCCCACTGCTGAATATCAGCTTATACACAGAGGATTTGCTTTGTAAAAGCAGACAGAAACTTTGCTGCAAAAGTAGTTGAGACACCGTCAAGGAGCGGGGACCGCAAATCCTCCCTGGGATGATGAAGCAGGATGACAACAACACCGAGGCCTCATGTGACTCACAGGAAAATCTATATCGCTTTACATTATTTCTACAATAGTGCTTCAACATCATTTTAAATAATTGCAACCACTCTTGCCATAGGCAGCCCTTTGTTTTTTGTTTCTGCCTTTTTTTTTTGTTTCAGAGACCAGAAAAACAAAGCTAATGGGTGCAACAGGTGGTTATGAATTGAGCTGCAATGAAATACACAGTTTTAAAGATGACCAAAATTCAACTGTTCATCATGCAAGTCGTGTTAGCCAAACAAAGGTGGGGGTAACTTTTTTTAAAAAAGTGTTTAAGTATTTTTACAGTGTAAAAATTAGAATGTTTCATTTGAAACAAATGTAACACATTTGGTATCTCCAAAGTAAAATTTTCCTTTTTATTATATTTCACTGGACAGAAAATGGACATTCAGACTTGTGTAGGGCTTTTTTTCCCCTCCTTGAAAGCTGAAAAATAGTTCAGGCCTTTCATATATATTTCTTTCCCACTGTTGCAATTGTTTGCATCAGTATTTTTCAAAGGATATAATTTCTAACAAAGTCATAGGTTTCTCATGATATGAACCTCAACAAATATATAAGACAACCATAAGGGACCACATCAAATTTCTTTTACTAATCAACTTTACCAAACTGTAGGGAAAAGTGAAGAGAAATCAAGAAAGGGAGCACTGCTGAAGTTTTACTTATGTATTTTCATATGTAAATTATGACTTGATAACTTGACATTTTCTATTTAAGCCAGTATCAGCTGTGGCCCCATTTATCTTTATCATGATCTGATATTTGTACTCTCATTAACATCTCAGCAGAAGACAACCTTCCAGAGGAACTGCAGGCCACATGGTCCCTTCTGAAAGGCCACTGCATACTTTCATCTTCGAATCTTCTGAGTTTGCCAAACAGAGGCTCAGGTCTTTAGCAGCTGCAGAGAGGGGAAATACAAAATTAATGAAAAAGGAAAAAAAAAGTGTAGAGAGAATTAGCCTACCTCATTAGCAAGTGACACCTTTTCCTGACCACATCATTTATACTTGCAAAGGAGAAACAAGAAGACTGTAAAAAGCATGGAGGAGGATTTAATCTTCATCTGAAATATTAATTACTGACTTGGAGTTCTCTGAGGGCCTGGTAGCTCACTCTCACTACGCAGCTGATCTACAAAGACATTGTTTAAAATAATTACCAGAAAAGCAACTGGCTGAAGTTTCTGTCTCTTTCAGAAAAGGATCTGAAATCCGTATCTCCCACACTTCTAGTGAACCCAGTGAGACACAAGCATATCAAGCTCTGGGCAAGGAAACTCCGATGTACACACAAGGAAACTGTGAGAGTGCTACTGTTGAGGGATCCAGGTTTCAGGGTCCCTTGTAGTAAGCATAGTGCCAAGACTATAGGATATGCTACAGGAAAGATACAGCCATTGTCCTGCTCAAACTTTGTGAAGCTAAAGAGCCCAAATAGGTATTCCATACATGAGCAAAAGAGAGAATGCACAATTTTTTTTTTGTTTTTCCCCCAAGAAAATTATTTCACTGATATTAACTATTGTCAGGCTTGAGATGCCACAGAGACAAGCTCTGCCTCTTGCCTGCAGTGTTAAGTCAGTCAGAGTATTGTGGACCGCATCACAGGGCATGTACATCTGACTATCTATGTTTGAATACCTGAGATTCCAGGGTGGAAGTGACCACCAACATGTAGCCAGCTACCTCTTTCTCTTGGATTGCTATACATCAATGCTTAAGTCTTCAAACTTAGTCTACAGCCATCAAGTTCCTACCCCTGGGGAATAACTGACCTTATAATGCCCAGTCCTGTACAGGGAGCCTAGAAGCACACAAGGAGATGCACATTGTCTTCCAAATATGCCGGCCCTCCCAGAGTCAAGGTACTGTGTTTAACCGGGGAGGCTACAAGCAGATGAAAACCTCTGGAAATTTCTGCTTTATATGGAGTAGAATAAATTGGAAGATATTAACAGCACTGAACAGTACAACAGATTTGGGTAACAAACAGCACAAGATCATGAAGAAATAATTAGTCAGACCACTGCAGTTGCTTGATCAACAGGATCACAAGCTTAGTGGAACATAGCATACATAACATGGAGCAATACTCTAAATTTGGCCTCACTGGTTGGAGGCAAAGACTGGACCTGCTCTGTCTTACTAAATATCTTCAGCAATCATTTGTCAGCAAATGAAAGCAGTAATCCCCAACTAAAGAAGGAAGATGGTGCAGCAAAATGAGATAATTTTCTTCTAGAACTTATGTGCCCTCACCTCAAAGGCATGATGTGACCAAACAGTAATTGCATCAGCACCACAGCCCCTTGCTATGGGGATCTGTGGGCTGGAGCTGATTCTGTGTAACTAGTGAAACAACTGAACAATGCTTTCCTCTACCAGCTTTGCTGTAAATTCTCCTCAGGGAGGAGCTTGTGGTTGCAAATGAACAGTTCAGTTAGTACTGATGAGGAAGAGCTGGAAATGACACACCACAACTGTCAACTAATCGTATTCTCTTATGGGATGCTTGCTTTCAGGTTTGGCAGCCCACACTAATCCCATCACATCTTTAGGGAAGTGCTCTTTGAGCAGAGCATGGCAACCTGCTAAGCAACAACTTCAGCAAAAATAGTGCAAAACTCTTCTGCATTAAGCTCTTCACACAGCAGAGAAAAGGTATGGCACAAACTGCCACTTCAGGAATAGACATGTGAGAACAGGAGTCCATACTGTGTCAGATGAAATATTTTGGGGATCTGTGTTGTAGTCCCCTCTTGATCAGATTCAGTGGGCAATTGCAGGCAGTGGCTATGTCCCAGGGTAGCGTCAGAGGAACAGAAGACAGCTGGAGGTGGAAGTTCATTCTTTGGATGGAGCTGGTTGGTAGAGGCTTTGGGAAGCATCTCACTATTTGGCTTAGTTTCCTAGCTATGCAGTTCAAAATCTGGCTTGTTGAGGCAACTTGGGTTCTTCCCTTTGATCTTGATGATGAAAAGTCATGAAGTGAAAAAGCTTTCAAGTACAGTTGTGCAAAAGCTGTCTCTCTCCCACCAGGCTGGAGTACGCTGCTCAACTTACCATTTTGTGAATAAGGCAGGTTCTGCAGCACCATTTGATTTCCAGTCATATGAACATTCCGTAATCAACAAAATCAAAGCATCCAAGTATTATATATTCAGTGCTCACTTGGGGATAGGTTGAGGAGTTTGTTGAAATGTTTGAAATAATTCAAGTATCTTACCCGAAAAATGTTAAACTCTTCTAATGTTGCCCTTCTTTGCAAAATTCCAGGAAAATCTACCTGATTTCACAGAACTCTTCAATATTACCAGAAATGGTTGAAATTTCTTCCTCCAGCTGGATGTTTACATGTCTCACAAAAAATGTCTGAAACTATTTGTTATGAACCACCAGAGAAATTGCACTATGATTGAAAGCTAGAAGCATCGTATTTCAGATGTTTATTTAACCCACTTGATATAGGCCTTGAAAACCTTCTTGAAATTTAATTATAGTATATATATAACATAAGAAGCTCAAAAAAATATTATCAGAGATAGCAATTACTGCTGCATCTACAGTACAAAGCTGTATTTGGTGTTTAAGTGTTAGGCAATTCAGTCTACCTTCCTATATGCCCAAACCACTAGATCCCCCACAGAATTTTCATTTTCTCCTCTATAACCATCTACATACCTTTTCTTCCCTTTTGCAGGCTACATCTTGCTCATCTATCTCTTTACTAAGAAAAAAAACCAAAACCACATTCTTAGTAACACTATTCTTAGCTTTTTGTTTCCCCTGTAGGAATCGCGCTGTTCATGTTACCACAAAACACTAACAGAAATTTAATTGCCAAATCAAGCTGCAGCTTGAACCAAGTTCTTAACAAGTTGCACTCGACAGCTACCTTTGTTTATCCAGGCTACATACAATGAAGTCCAGTATTATATTTACCAAACACATACACAGAAATGGCAGCTGACAGCAAGCAGTAACATTCAGAGCTCATGACAAAGCCACATTAGAAATGGTGAGATTCCAAATATTCTTCCTATGTCAGAGTGCAATCACAATTAATTGCAGAAGAAACCCCTCCCCAGGATACAAGCTTCTTATATTTTCTTTCATTTTATACCTTTTCATTTTATGTCCTTGAGAATGAGCCATTACACCTATTGCTG
Organism: Serilophus lunatus; assembly: GCA_013399895.1. Taxonomy (NCBI): domain Eukaryota; kingdom Metazoa; phylum Chordata; class Aves; order Passeriformes; family Eurylaimidae; genus Serilophus; species Serilophus lunatus. The sequence continues at coordinate 189,845 of VXBA01003013.1, read as the reverse complement.
TACCAGTAGCAAAGCTGTACCACCTGACACCAAACATACCAAGAGAAAGCCGTAGCCAAGTTGTCCTTCCTTTTCAGTTTGCTCAGTGCAAAACACTCTGAAGTATTCATGTTATAGGCTCATTGAAGTATGTAGCTGAAAAGAATTTGAAAACTATGAACTTCTTACCACTGTCTTAAGCCAGAATCAGCCGCTCCAGTGTAATTTCTGGGGTATGTTTCTCCTAATTGTTCTTGAAAACTGGCGTCCTATTCCTGCAGTTCACCATCATTACCATCAGAACACATTTCCCATTTTCAAACCAGAAACATATTCACTGCTGTTTGCACGCTGCCTGTTCTTCCCTTACTCCATGGATGTTTTGCAGAACCAAAACATTTCTTTCTTGCCTCCTCAGTCTCTCTTTCTTTGGGCTAGAAAGCTCTCGGTCTTGCACCATCAAATATTATTTGTTGCATCCCTGAGGAGTCTTATTGCTCTTTTGTGGACTTTTTCTAATTGGTGCCCAACTTCTCTGCAGTTGACACAGCTCTTGAGCTGTTTTTTTGTAGGCTTGGTGCATTTTCCTGGAGCTCATACTACCTTAGTGGTGCTTTTCCCCCCTCTCTCATGTTCATTTTCCAAGCATCTGTACCTTTGAGATTCACTTCTTCCAAACTTCTGCCTATTTAGCCCTTCCCTATCTGTTCCCATTCATCTCAGTGCAGAGATTTGGACTTCTCTTTTTTGAGTTACACTATCCTCTATTGGCTCAAATCTTGAATTCATTACGTTTTTTTACAATTTAAAACCCTTCTGAGGTGTGATCGCAGGACTTAACTGTGCTGTAATCTGCACCTTTAAAAAAACAACAAACAACAAAACAAACAACAAAACCCAAAATCAGTCAAGCTTCTCACAAGCATCTTCATTTTTGATTCACCATTTCCCCAGCCTCCCTGTAGAGTAGGGCAGGTTTCTTGCTAGTGAATTCACCTGCAGCTCCCCTCTGATTATAAAAACCCAATCCAGTTTTTCATATCTCCTAATGGCAGGATAGAAATAAAGATATTACTAATGAGGGGTGAGATCTTCTCAAACATAAGCCACTGAGCATAATAAAAGATAGCTGCAAAGACATTGACCCAATCCAAATGAAGAAACCTCTCATTAAAGTGGATCAGTATCCACTGCTTTGACTTTCTTTCAGGAGTTCAGTGCATTTCATCTTTAGTACTTCTATGGAATCGAGAACAAAGGTACTCACACAGTTCTTTCTTACATGATGGGACAGAGCTAAAAACTAAGTAAGGGGAAAATAAAACATCAAGAAGAGGTAAGATATCCCATAATCACTGTAACAAATGCTACAGCTTAGTCTTTAGGGAAAAGAGAGCTACAGTTTTTTGATATTTGCACTGTAAGTGGCATATCTGGTTCAGTTTGGGCTTTTCCATTGTGCCAAGTATTTAAGATGTGGCTCTCTCACAACTGTTCCCTCCTAATTTAGCATTACAACAGCTTCTTCACATAGGTTATTCCCTGAAGCACTAAACATAATTAAAAGCATTAAAAAGATCAATGTACATTTCTAGGATAAATTTCTGATATTCCTCCATTGGTTATCTTTAGCTTTTTTTCACAGTATTCTTTTTGTCTGTATAAAATCTGACAGTAATTAGTTATTTGAGAATGTCCTGAAGGTCAGTGTTTCTGCCGATAAGATCCCCTTGGAGTGAAAACACTACAAAACCTAAAGCTACAGATGTGACATTTCTATTATTAATTTCTGATTTGTCATAGCAGATTCTTTCACACTCCTTGTCCAAGGCTTCTGGTCAAAAACAGGTCACAGTTCTGGCCAGACAGGCTGCTGGGTTCTGTACAGGTGGTCCAAGCAGCTACTCCCCTCCCCACCCAGAAACCAGATAAACCACTCAGGCAAACTTGGTCCCTGCCCATGGTCTGACAACAGATAAATTTCCCTACTCCGAGGGAGACATTCAGGGTGCCAGCCCAAGGAAAGAAGGGAACAAAGTCACAGAAGAGATCGGACTAGGAGCTAGTGGCCTAAGATACTTGGAGATCTGGGGATCAAACCTAAACCCATCCTGCAAAACAAGAAACTCTTGTACTAGACTTCCCTAGCTGCAGAAGAAGGGCAGAATTGTCTTTTATTTCCCTACCAGGGGTATATAGAGAGAAACCAGAGAGATTAAAGTGAGTGTTGTCTTTGAATATTGTGGCTGGCAGCACACCAACGGCAGGAGCCTAGCACCATGAGTTTGTAAGCCTAGTGCTGCAAGGAATCCACAGATCTGTGCAGAGCTCTAATAAGTAACAAGCTAGACACAAGGAAAGCTAGGGACTTAGAAAAGCCATTAAGTGACCCTGTCTGCTGTGACATGTTATTTAATAAAGATTTAACATTTTCTGAGGTTTCAAGTGAATAACTCACAACCATCTAATACAGATTCAGCTCAGCAGAGCTCTACTCTCTTGTCTTGCTGTGAAATCATATTATTCCAAATGCTCAACTTCATTACTATGGCACACAGGTCACTGCTTTTATAGTACCTTTGTATGTATGACACAAAACCCATTGCTTCTCTGCTCCCTTTACTATCCTTTTTCTTGCCTCCATCAGGCACAGAGTAACAAGAAACCCTGCTGTTGTAATTTACTCTGCTCAGTATGTTGTTGTGCTAAAATATTTTTCTTTCATATGGCTTCCCAAAAAGTACATAAATATGAGAATATTACTATGGTTGAAAAATCAAGCTAGTTAGGTAATGTCAAATTGGCAGACATTCAGCATTCTTCAATTACCCCCCTTGTACATATGCATTCTGGCATAGCCTTTAATTAACGTGATCTTACCCTTTTTTTTTCCAGTGAAAACATGTCATTAAGCACCCAGGGTGAGTGAGGACCCAGTTCAGAGCATTCTACTTTCTCCATAATGATTAATAGGCTTATTTTCTATAATCCCCAAAACCCTGCTCTGAAGACAGACTAATTAATTTCTGCCTGCTTTCTCCCATGCCACTACAATACGTGAGTGCTTCAGAAACAACATGTTCATTTTCACGGCAGCCTGAGGAGATGGGCAAGGGGTAAGGACAGGTGGGAGGTAATAATTTTCATTTTACAAGAAGCAAGTCAAAACTGTGATCCCCAGTACAGGCCAGACTGAAAGCCAGTCCTCCTCTTCCCATCTCACCCTAAACTAGAGAAGCATAAACCACCCATCCTCAAGATGGAACACAATGCTGGGCTCCAAATAGACTGCCCACACTTTGATCAGTGACAGAAGCACAGGCATGGGCTGGTGCAAGACTCAGGGCATGTGGCCCAACTGAGCCACCCCAAGGGACGAAGCAAGTTTGAATTGCCCCAGTGAGGGTATGCACCAGGATTTATGTGCACAGAATTTGTTTTCAAAAATGGCCAAGTGTTTTGAAGTATTTTGGCTAAAGTTTCCCAGCAAAATCAGCTTGCCTCAGAGATCTAGTGAGGAAGTGCTCAACTCAGAATCTCACACTTTATCAGAATTCAACAATCAAGTACCAAATAACTATTATAAGCCCTAATCCTCATAATTAGAAAATAAGTAGCATGACTACATCCAAAATTGAGATTGATTCTGGCATTCCAACAGCACAGTTTTAATTGCTGCTTATAGCACAACCCTTTTGTGTACCCACATAATCAATTAACAGACCTGCCAGCAGCTAAATATGGCCATGTTTGCACACTAGCTCGAGGAGCTGGACTGGGGTGTTCTTGCCTGCTCTGGGTTGCAGATGGGCTGGTTCTGCTTTGGTCATTGCTACCTCTACCCTAGGTCACCTCTGATTTCACCAAAGTTAGGGGCACAGCCACCAGGGTCACATTAACATACAGGATCACAGAATGGGTCAGGTTGGAAGAGACCACAACAGATCATCCGGTCCAACCTCCCTGCTCAAGAAGAGCACATAGTGCAGCATTGCATCCAGGTGATTCTAGAATATCTCTATGGACAATCTGTTCCAGTGCACAGTCACCCACATAGTAAAGAAGTTTTTCCTTGTATTCATGTGGAACTTTCTATGCATCAGTTTCTACCTGTTACCTCTTGTCCTGTTGCACAGCAACATTGAGAAGAGCCTGGCTCCATCCTCTTGGCACCCTCCCTTCAGATACTTATAGACATTGGTAAGGTCCCCTCTCAGGCATCTCTTCCCAATTAGACCCTGTGCCAGTGATTACAATCCTCTGGAATCTGCCATTCAGCTAGTTTTCAATCCACCCCACTGTTCATACATCCAGCACACTTCCTAAGTTTGCCTCTGAGGATGTTGTGAGAGACAGTGTTGAAAGCCTGGCTGAAGTCAAGGTAGACAGTGCCCACTGTTCTCACCTCATCCATCCAGGTAGTTTTTTCATTGTGGAAGGTAATCAGGCTGGTCAAGCATGATTTACCTTCAGTGAATCTGTGCTTCCATATCCATATGCACTGAAAAACCTTGTTGCAAGGATACATGTAGCTCAGGGCCACATTTAACACCAGAGGCTTTTCATGAAGAAAGCAGTCTGTAGGAGTTCAAAAGACTCCACTTTAACCATGACAGGTGAGTACGGTCATGTGGGTCCACCTTGTCCTGCTGCTCAGGAAGTGCTGTGAGGATGAAGGACCCTGGGAAGAATGCGCTTCTAGTTATCATGTGCTTAAGCATCACAGCCTGTCACAATGAGATTTGCTTGGCACAAAGTGATTACTAAATAACGGTAACAGTCAGAGACCCTAGAGCACAAATTTTCTGAACCACTGACACAAGAATTTTACCCAGCTACTGTGGCTAGAACAGACACGACTAGGTCTGAAACACAACAGCTTAAAAAAAAATTTCAAAAAATATATATGTGGAAATCCAGCAGCTCAGGCACACAGACAAGTGATCACCACAATCAGCTATAACTGTCAGATTTGTGCCACAGACCAAGTGCTGTGAGCAGAGGCCTCCCTCCTGAATCTGAGAGGCCTTAGAGGGAACCACATTAAAAAACCTGCATCAAATGACATTAATCCACTGCTACAACAAGTGTGTCCTAAAAGGCATCATGGTGCTGCACTTCCACTGCTACTTTTTGCTCCGATAGCTGAAGTCTGGAAAGGCTCTGCAGCTAACCTTCAGATGCCATCTCTCAGAAACCTTCGTGATCACTTTCTTTAGCTTAGTGGCAGCCACCTCTCTTTTCAGCCCCTCACGAGGTAAAGAAGGTGCCTTGAAGACATACTACATTTACTTTCAGAGAGAGAGGGGGGACAGGACAGGCTTCAAGCAGTGTCCCTTCTCTCTTCCTGAAGCAGCACTTAAGAAGTGTTACATCCTTCCCAAAGTCAATAGAAAACCCACACAGTCCTCAGAGGTAAAGATATACTTATAGGGCTGAAAAATAAGCTTAGATGGCTTTCTGAGTCACAACCAGGAGCAATTCCCCCAGGAACTGCAGGAGCAGTTCACCATTTTTGCTAGAGGCATTACAGCGGCAGATAGATGGCAGTTTTCATTAAATCCTTTGTATCAACGTGAACTTTAACATATTTTTTGTTACATCACTCTGAGTGGCAATCCCAAAATATTTACAAGAAGAATGCAAAAACTTGATCTACACAGGACCGCACTAGCCCATTGATGACTTAAGGGGCATGCTTAATATTTTGGAGAATTAACTTTAGCTAAGTAGCTGGATAATTTGGAATATTAAGGGCCAGAAGAGCCTGTGTTCCAGTGTGTTTGCATTCTTGTGTATAGATAAGTGGGATATAAGACAAAACATAGAGTTGGGCTTCCAGGCCTACCAGGGGCTGGACGTAGGTGAGGTTAAGTACTAAGGGACCATTCTGTTGGACATTTGGGGGACAGAGTAGTAAGATGAACTTTAGTGGGATAGTATGGGGGGTGGGCACTCCAATTGTTATAAAAATGGACTGATTGTTATGGTTTTTTTCTCTTTTGGATCATGGACTTTGTCAGTAAAGCTGCACTCTCCCTTCACCTCTGCAAACAGCGTGTTTGTGTTATTTCTTACCTCATCTGTTTCAGGCAACAGATCTGGCGACCATGAAGGGACACAGGGCCTTGGATTCATTCCTGGACCAGGTTCCCAGGAGCCCAGAAGAAGGTTGAGGCAACTTTCACAGGTAAGGAGTGATCCTTAGGCCACTGCTTCTTCGCCGGGAGAGCGG